>VDFB02120170.1:0-26659 GCA_007258455.2 Sequoia sempervirens | reverse complement strand
AGATTCTATTCTTACATGTTTTTGAAATAATATAGATAACTTATTCAAATTTTTACGTCAAGTTGCCTAACTCTGATTTTTCTGAATTTTCATTGCCACTTAAGGGGGCTGTTTGGCATACCATGATCCTGCACATACCCACTTCTTACAATAACATGTGTCTCAACATGAAGAAGGTAGTGCCTTAGCTTCTGCATGGCAAAGATGAGAGCAAGACATTGTTTCTCCATGGATGAATAATAGGTTTCATAATCAACCAAGACACAACTAATGTAGTAGACTGCTCTCTCTTTCCTACCATCATCATACTAGGTGAGCAAAGCTACTAAATCATACGATGATGCAACAAGGTAGAGTAGAAAGGGTCTATCTTGCATAGTCGACATTAGCATGGGAGGATTGCCCAAACAGGTTTTGATTGACTCAAAATCCTTCTAGCACTCTTCATCCCATACAAAGTGAACATCTTTCTTTACAAAGAGAGTGAAAGGAAGGGTACAATTAGCCAATTGAGATATGAATGTGCGAATTTCCTGAATCTTCCCTTGTAAACTTTGCAACTCAGTAATGTTCCTAGGAGGAGGCATGTTAACAATTGCGTCAATCTTATTTGTGTCGACCTCAATTCCATGATGAGAGACTATAAATCCCAAAAAAATTCTCGCATCTACACTAAAGACACGCTTAAGAGGATTAAGCCTCATCTTATAGAGTCAATGTCTTTCAAAAATAAGACAAAGGTTTTCCACATGATCCTAATGGGTTTAAGATATTTCCAGAATATCATCACCATAATCTTCCAAAATTTTGTGAATGAAATCATGAAATATCAAGGTCATTTCCCACTGGTATGTCGCTCCTGCATTCTTTAACCCAAAGGGCATGACCACATAATAGAAGGCACCCCAAGGGGTAGTGAAGGTTGTCTTATACTAATCTTTTAGGTTAATACGGATTTGATTGTAACTCGAGAAACCATCCATGAAAGATAACAAGGCATGGCCTATAGTTGAATCCACAATCATATCTATATTAGGTAACGAAAAATCATCCTTAAGAGAAGCCTTATTAAGCTCGTGAAAATCAAATCATATGTGAATACGACTGTCAGGTTTACTAACAACAATAATATTTGAGATCCAAGGGGAATAGTCAATTGGATGGATAAAGCCTACTTTTAGCAGCTTCTCTATCTCAGTCTTAACCAACAATGCGACCTTGGGATTAATCTTTCAAATGTTTTTCTCAACTGGATTGGCACCAGGACATAAGACGATATTGTAAACCACTATAGACTCATCAATGCTAGGCATGTCCTCATATGTCCAAGTGAAGACATCAGGGTGAGAATGTAGAAGATCAAAATGTTCCTTAGCTTCCTTGGAAGAAAGGCACTTCCCAATATTAATCACCTTTTTAGAAGACTTAGGGTCCATAGAGACTTCGATAGTATCTCCCTTGAGGAGAGAACTATGGTCTCTAGGATACGATTTTGGAACATCATCATCAACATTAGCTAGAGGGTCCTCCTCATCAATACTCAAGACGAATTCTGTGAAATATGCCTGTTTATGCAGGAAATATAGGAATCATCTCTTATGATGAAAAGGAGGCAAAGAGGAGTAGGAACCTAAGAATTCATCAAGTGCTTCATCTGAAGAGAAAACATCTAAAGGGATTTTTTCAGCCTACACCCTGTCTTCTATTAATTTAGGATGGACCAAACTAAGTGGTTCAATCAAAATCATATTAACACTCCACCAAGGTTTCTGCTTAGATTGCTCGATAGAGCATCCCAAACCCAGATAATGCTTATGAGGATTAAACTTGATAAGGATCTAGATTCATTGCTTAATACGTCTAAGGCCTTCTTTCCCATAGCCATACTAAGAAGCGATTCTATATCCAAAACCATAACGAGTTTGTAAAACCTCAAAAGGTGGTGGTTCCATGTAGAGCCTTGTTCCACCAATGAACATTGAATGTGTCTATGAGAGCAAAAATGTCTCCTTTACTTGATTCACAAACATTAACAGGTCTTTTACAAGAGTACAACCATCCTCCTAGTAGGGGAAATACTAGTCTCCTAAATAGGATCACAGTTTTTCTCTTCAACAGGAGTGTTATCGGCTTTTTCATTAGAGGCATTCGAGGTTATTGGAAGTTTTAGATGAGCAGGGCTCACTTTTTATTCCCCAATAAAGAATTCAAAGAACTCCAAGGATCCCCAATCATCGTACCAAGAAACACATTAGATTCAGAGGTAGATGGGGAAGACTTAGGACTTTTAGCTTTGGCTGTCTCGATTATTTGTAACAAACCTAAGAGAACGATGTAGAGTGGAAGTTACAACACCCATAGCATGAATCCAGGGTCTCCTTAGAAGAATATTTTAAGATAAAGTGCTAGACATCACATAAACCAAGGTGGGTAAGGTAATGGGGCCTAGTTGCAAAGGAAATATTATCATACCTAGAGCCTGTCGGCCAACATTATCGAACCCACCAATATACAACGAAGAAGCAACTAAAGAAGAAGAATCAACTTTGGTCTTAGGTAATAGATCAATACCACAAATTTTGAGAGTCAAACTAGTGTCAATGAGGGTACGCCAAATATTAATATTTTTAACATTAATTATAATCATTAAAGGATTTGCTTGTTTCTCCACATCTTGGGACAGAGTTCTCATGGATAGAATGTAATATTCGGTGAATCTACATGAATATGATTCATCAACACATTAAAATTCATCGGCCTACTGGAGGTAGGCAAGAGAATCTCTTGCAAGGATTTCTAAAGCATTTCTTGATAAACCAGAGTGGTCTGAAGCAAATCCCAAAGTGAGATCATAGTCGGAGTAACGCGAAGTTTCTCAACAAGATCATAACCACCTGGTGCTTTAGTCATAGGTTTAGGTGCTGGAGGAAGACTTGGTTGAGAGGGTGGTAAAGAAGTAGGAATTTGAGTAGGTTGAGATGTAGGAACAGAAGGCTGTTGATCCAAGTTCTATTTGTTTCTTCTTGTATTATATGTGTGCCCAACAACATTATAAGAAGTGGAGTCCATACCTTTTACGAACCTCAAATATAAATCTGGAAAATCATCACGATATGAAATTCCACAGACAAAATAATCTTTCTTAGGGGAAGGGCTAGCCGGAGTCAATTAGATGATGAGCTTCTAAGGACTTGGAGAAGTGACAGAGACCACTACAACATTTATTAACTCTTCAGCTTGTGAGGAAGAGATTTTCTTAGAAGATTTACAGATAGAGGAAGATAATTCTAAGAAGTCATCTAGAGCATCATCCAACATGTCGAAATCTTCCTTAGAAAAAACATTAACATAGACATTAAAACATTATAGAAATAGATCCGACATGTTTCACGTCGGGTTCACCAAAATGTGAGATAAGGGGGATTCACTGCACACGAGTCTCTTTGTTCTTAAGAGAATCCCATGGAATGAACTTCCCTTATCCACCTCAACATTAGTTGAATGAAGAAATTGTGAAGAAAGTGTATATAGACTAATTATCAAGAAAGACTACTTTAGAATCTAAGAGAGAAAAATATCTAGATTTTTGCCTTTAATAGGGGAGCTCTCAGCTAAAGCACAATAGTTGCGGATTTAGGATGCTAAAGCGGCACAATGGATTCCAAATAGCACACTGGTATCCTAAGTAATAGAGAGCTCAAGAACTCAGGCGAGTAAACCAAAGCTTCGCTATCTAATCCAAATCCAAGGTCTATTTAATAAAATGATAAGATAAACAATAGAAACTAAAGGGAATTACAAGTAGAGCCAAGAGGGATCTTACGAACAACCGAACGTCTGAATCTTCACTCTCAGCTCCAATTTAACAACCTGCACACAAGACGATCGAGGAAAAATGTTAGGGATGTATAGGGGCTTGCTATAGTCAAACCCTCGCTTTGGTGTTCCCACCTCCATGGATAGCCAGATAGATAGAAGGAGTGTAACCAAAATAGAAAATGGGAGTGTTGAAAGCAATCCCTGCTTCAAGAGGAGAACCCGCACCACCAAGTAAAAAATACACAAAGAGATCTAATATATTTGCAAATAGAAAAGAGAGAGAGCATTACCAACAGGCCTCGTCCCCCTCTTGAACACACAGACACACTGTTGAATGCTTGCTAGAGAGCTTTGGCTATTGGAGGGACCTCAGTCCAATGGAGCTTTTCTTGTAGAAGTGTTGTTGCCAAGAGTGAAAGAGCGTGAGAAGTGAAGTCAAGTTGGAGAAAAGCTTGAATGAATGAGAAGAACCACCAAAATGAGAGCAAATGAGGGGTTTTGTTGCATGCAAGGGAAGCAAAGATCCATTACACTTGAGGACTTGGCTGTAGAGATGCGTGTCAAGATCCAAGATTTGAGATTCCTTGTTTCAAACTCAAAAAACCACTAGGATGCTAGCGCGCTGCACAGACGGTTGCGCACCACGTAGGCATCCAAAACAAAATATTTCAAGAAATGTGTCATTGGGCTATTGTTGCTTCGCCACTGGACCACATGGAGCTAGAATCATGAAATTATGACCCATGAAGTCTTTGCCATTAATGTGTTTAGGTGTCATAAATGCTAGGAAAAGTGCTAGAATGTGGAATTGCCCCTAAGTGCAATTTTGCGACATCACAGTTGACAAGACTTGAGTTTTTTGGATATATAAGTTATTTTAAGGGAGAAAATTGGTTCTTCTTTATGAGAACACTTTTAGCTTTTGTCTCAAGATTTTATTTACTAGGTTTCATCAATTGTAAGATTGGTGATTTCTTTCCTCCTAGAATATTATGACCCTTATCTTTTTAGCTAATGGGATTGGGGTTTTAAATGAAAATCTAGGTGTCAAAAGTGGCATAAGAGGATAATCCCTTGTTTCATGATCAAGGGATTATCATTTAAAAAAATACTTTAGAGTTTCATCTAGGTCATCTTCTAAGAAAATCATAGGTTTCTAGCATTTTTCATCTAGTTCATCTTCTAAGAGAACCAGAAGGTTGTAGCTTGAATACCTCAATATTCTTTGAAGGTGGTAGGGTTTACCTCAATATAAACCTATTAGTGGGGATGAGCATAATATAACTTGATGGTTCATGGAAAATAATATTCCCCTATGACTTAATGAATTTCTCTATTAAAGCCTAGAAGGAAATGAGAAGCCTTAGAATCGCAACCTAGACAAAGACCTAGGTTGAGGCTTGCTATGAATTTTTTATATCACATCTAGTGAGATAGCATCAAAATGGTGTTGTGCATGAACCAACAACCTTATTGGATTAGAACTATGCACACTTGCTATTTTTTAAATAAAATAGAAATAATTCCTTAGTAAGATTACTAATCTAAAAAAGATTATTACCATGGGATTTACATATATGCTTAATCTAGGAAGGCAGATTATTTTGAGGGAATATGACCTAGATAAATAATAATTACCTTGTAGTTCTCAAACTACTAGCATGTGGTTGTCACTTTCAACGTTTTGATCTTGTTGGTACAACCTTAAGTTATTGGTAGGACTATCCAGCCCCGTCAGACAAAGTTTCTGCTCCCATGTGCCGTGAGTACGAGCTCTGATTTACGCTAGCTGTAAAACCGTAACTAAAAGGAATCCTTCTTTTATACGTAAGTTTTTGAGCACGGCGTGAAATTTCGTCCACAAATCATTCGCATGTACAAACAATTTGTCCAATCTCTTGTCTAAATGTTCTTAATTTCATTTAGAAAGTCACTGTAAGTAGGGCTTCAAGCTAACAAAAATGGCCGAGGTTGTAACAGTCGAGCTGAATAATGGGGCCAGAATGCCTGTAATGGGGTTTGGTTTGGCTGCAGAGGATATCATCATATCGGAAGGTTCTGGACCAATAGACCATGTTAAGTCCTCCATACTTACAGCCATTCAGGTAGGTTAATGAAATCACTTGTCTCTTTGAGCATCCTCTCCCTTCTGTAATAATGATTTTCAGGTACAGTTATCAAACATATAATATTTGGTATCGGTGTGCTTAGGTTGGCTATCGGGCATTTGATACTGCAAGCATTTATTTCACAGAAGGCATTTTGGGAGAATCTCTGAAGGATGCCATTGAAAAGGGTCTGATATCTCGAGAGGAAGTTTTTGTCACCTCGAAGCTTTGGGCCACGGACTGTTATACTCAGGACGTCATTCCTGCTCTTCGGAAAAGCTTAGAGTAAGTCCAGGGATTGAATTTTATAAGCAGATATATATTATTGGTGAGCTTTTCTTATTCGGAATTTTCTATACAGGAAATTGATGCTAGAATACTTGGATTTGTATCTGATTCACATACCTCTAGCCCTTAATAAAGGTGTCCCGTATCCTCATATAACGCCAGATGATGTTGTAGCAATGGACATCCAAGGTGTTTGGAGGGCAATGGAAGAATGTGTTGAACTTGGCCTCACTAGAGCAATTGGAGTCAGTAATTTTTCTTCTAAGAAGATTAGCAACTTGCTTGCCTTTTCCAAGATACCTCCTGCTGTAAACCAGGTGTTGCTCTCAATCTCTTGCATCCAGAGAATTTGGTTTTAATTCCATTTAATAATTCGTAATTGCCTTCCCTAAACAACTTGCTTGTTGATTAGATGTAGTCAATAAATCAGTTGTTTATGTGTCTGACCAACTCCCCCTATAAAAACCCCCATTTTTAATATGTTAAATTTAATAACCACTCTTGGTTATTATTATTATTATTTTCAACACATTTTAACACAATTTTAATCGGCTATGTAAGTTCTCTTCAATTTAGAAGTGTTAGTTTCGTAACATTATCAAATTATATGGAAGACAACCTTATTCTATAATCTTACATTCTTATACTCGATGGAATAAGTTCTCATATAATGGTAAATAATTCATCCAAAAATAGAAATAGAAATAATTCATCCACACAACTAGGATGGGATTTTTAACTTCTTTTTATATCATAACTATTAATTGATCTTATGCTCTTAGTTTACTTCATATAAAATAGTAAGATGTCTAGTGTATCCCGAAAATATACTAACACAATGTTATTGCCAAGTAGAATATAAAACTAAATAATTTTCAACTCATACATACCTCACATCTATACATAATTATTAACTTAGTATGCATCATATATATAGATTACACATAGTGATCAACTCATACGTACATCCCATATGTTACAATATGACAATAACATGCATACATCATGTATACATAGTGTGACTAGCTTGAGGGTACTTCACTTATAGACAAATTAACATGGTCATATGACTAGCTCATGTCTATATCATAAACACATAGTATGTCTAGGTCATGCCTACATCATAAATACATAACATGACTAGTTCATGCTTGAATCATAAATGTAAAGTATGACTAGCACATACATGCATCACATTTACACATAGTGAACAAGCCATACACACATCGATTAAATAATCGCATATGTGTGTGTGTGTGTTTGTGTGTGTTTGTGTGTGTGAGATAATAATCAACACTTGATATCAAATTTAATTTAATTTACCTTCCAATCAATTACTCAAAACACAATACAATTGTTAAGGAATTTTCCTATTTTAAGGAAAAACTATTACTTAACGTTGTCTATATTAATAGTTGTGTTTGACTAGTGAAGAAACCATGTTACAATATATAATGATAAACAATTAATAATTATCACGATGTAGTGTAAGTGATTTAGGAACATCTAGATACATATACAATCCTTCTTTATAAAAAAATATATTTGTAATTTTTTATGTTACCTATTTGTTTGCTTACTACTTTGTAGCTTCTTTCTGTTGGTTCTCATAAAGAATTAAAAGGAGGCAACATGTTTGTATATATATTTCAAATTTATAATTGTACTCCAAATGTTAATAAATTTGCACATTACTCTCATCGTTTGCTTCAAGATTAAATTTAGTTACAGCAGGATGATTTTATTGGTGTGCTTTAAAAACTGTTATATGATCTGTATATTAAATTGCTACTTTAAAGACTGTCCATTTCAACTATAGAAGCACAATCTGTGATACAACTATGAGAAGACTTTGTCCATATATTTCAGTATGTATCTGTTTGGTACGACCCTCAATGCTTCAAGGTGGTAACATGACTTCAAAAACACTACTATAGATAGTAATATTTAAGTCTCATATTCTGGCTAGTAGATAACAATTATTTTTTCTGTAGACAATGTGATCGAATAAAAAGGGAAATGATCAATTTTTCCAATCTGCATTATTGTAGAAGGGGGCATTATTTCCTTTCTATCCTCCAAAAGTGCTAAGTTGGACTTTGACTAGCCATAAAGGCAATTCTTGATATCCTCCGGGCAGATAACTATTGTTTATGTAGGCCACGTAAGGTTATTCCACGTCATCCTGCCCATTCTTTCTTTCTGTGTTGATGTTTTATCTCTACGGCCACTTGCCTTAGTAGTTGGAAATCAGATTAGGAGTCATCTTTTATCTTCTGGTTGTGCAAAGCATTCAACAGTCATTCCTTGGCCATATGACTTTTTTACGCTTCCTTTCACTGCGTGATTTCATTTTATGGCAAGCTATGGATTATGGAAAAATTGTTATTGTTTCGGTTATTCTTTCCCAGTTGGCGTCCTCTTCGTGGTCATCCATCATTTCTGTTGCTGCGTCTACCTGTTGATGATTCTTTTGGATGTCATTTTCCTTGGATCAACGGAATTTCCATTTGAGCTGATAGTTTTTACTCCAGTTTATTACTTTTGCTTCATTGGCCAATGGCAGTTGCTAGTGGTTATAAGGTAATACGAGCTAAAAAAAAATTCTGGTGTCAACAGCAATGATATATTATACTTATTTGAGGAGAGGTTTGAATCTCTCAGTTGGACAACTCTCTATTAGAGCATAGAGTGAGGGGAAAGTTTAAGGGAAAGGAAAAACTACATTTATTAGAGTTAGCAAGAATGTAACCTGTGCATTTAAGAGGGCATTTTTATGAGGGAAGGATAATGTTAAGCCTTGTGTTGAGAGAGAGTTATAATATAGTGAGTATGAATAGTTATGTAGTACAATAGAAATTTTGTAAGTGTATTGAACTGTATTGAACTGTAAGAAATAAGAAAACCTCATTTTTTTTAATTTTTTGTTATGTATAAATGTGTGGAATATTGTCTATAGCTGCAAGATTGGTTATTCTTTCATAAGAATCCATAGTCTTGACTATAACAGTAATATGATATCCTTCTTGTGCCAACGGACATACTAAAACCTTACTCGACGACCTCTTGAAGTTACAGGTACCCTATATACAAGTATACATTAATAAAAATGGTATGCATCATATATAAAACTAGCAATTGCACCTTGGTGTGCAATGGGTACGCTGAAGAGTTGTGGAAGTCAATTAGAAAAAAAATTGATCTATTCTTTGCAATTTGTGGTGTAGACGAAGTCAATTGGTAAAGAGAAATATACTTTAGATGAGTTCACTTGCGTGTGCTTTATGATATGTATACTGTAACCAAAAATATAATCTGAAGTGATATAGCATTTTGAAAAGGTATTGCTACAAGGGGGACCATCATTGATGAAATCAACTTGATCCATTGACATGGCTGTTGAGGTAATGAGAAGCTTTTTAATCAGAAAAATATTTAAATTGAAAGAGTTTGTAAGTCCAAAATTGCAGAATTTTTTAGTGTCTAATAAAGCTCTTGAATAAAGGGAAACCATGGTAATCAACAGATCCAATATCTACACATCTGTAACACAAGCGTTGTAACGAGGAGAAGCATGTCTTTGGCTTTGGTCTACATCACAGAGATGGATAAATGTCTCAACAATGCAATCATTGCATTCCATGAGATAACCTATCTTTGAGGCATTCTGTCAAACAGTTCACGTGCCTTTTCTATGCTTCCACATTTTGCATACATGTCTACCAGAGCATTTCCAACTATAATATCTAAAAAAATTCCTCCATCTATGATGCTTTGATTGGGAGTATACTGGCGAAGGCTGTGGAATTTGGCTTTACACCTGCCAATTGCATTTGCTTGAAAGTTTCTAAAGCCTTCTCAAAAAATCCATTTTGTGCATATCCGACAACCATTGCAATCCATGAGATGAGATCTTTTTCAGGTATTCTGTCAACGGTTCACGTGCCTTGTTAAGGTTTCCACTTTTTGTAGCATATCTACTAGGGCCGTTGCTACTATAAAATCTGACAAAGTTCCAAAGCAACATTATAGCACTCACTGTACCAAATTTCAAAGGTAATCATCTCCAACATGCACATGCGAAAGGAATAGATATCCACCAGTTCATTGTAATCCTCTTCATACAACTCTGGAGCCATGAATTCAGGTGTACCAATCACAGTATGAGCAGCTTGATCACTTCCAAGGGTGACCGCAAGACCCAGGTCCCCAATCTTCAAAGTGCCGTTATTGCCATTCACAAAAATATTACTGCAATTCAAATCCCTTTGAATGATGCAAGGTTCGTGGCTATCTAAATAATGCAGACCCTTAAGAATTTGGCGTGCCCTGTTCTTTAGAGCTTTCATGGAAACATGTATGTGCTTCTATCGGTACCGTCTCAGGGTCCCAGAAGTGCAAACCTCAGTAATAAAATTCACCTGTCCAACCCTCTAATCCAGCCATGCATTATAAAGAATTATTATATTTTTATTGTTCAGGGATTTCAAAAGCCGGACTTCTGCAAAGAGTTTCTAGTGCATCGTCTTCAAGGCGCTTCAGAGACACCTTGTTCCATGCAACCTCAATTCCGTCTTCCTCATCAAAAGCTCGGTATACTGTCTCCATGGCACAATGGCCTACAACCTCATCATAGCGGCCATACCTTCTAGTTGGGTCCATTTCCACAAAGGGTTTCCATATCCTTGTCACCACCTAGAATTCTGCTGTTGGCAATTCTTTTGCCGAAAAAATGATAAAACCTCCTTGCCCCCCGAAACCGAAGTCTGGGTCCTCTGGTCTAGGGCACAAATTCTCTAAGGACTAAAGGAATGAATAAAAACACATTTCTTCCCTGAATTCAGAAGATGAGCAAATAGCAAAGACAGGAGGCTTTGCCTTTTTAGTGGTTATTGAAGAGACAAACAACATTTTGACTCCTGTGGCTGCAGAGAGGAGCACAAGCATATCCGTGAACACGTACAAAAAATCAAAATTTAGAAACGAAGACCATGAACTGCGATCCATTTATTTATCCTCAAACCAACAAAACAAGCCCTCACACCAAAACGGGTAAGAGCTAAAAAAAACTATGCTACTACACCATAAATTTGACTAAACATTTTTGTTAATTCAAGAGAAAAGCCCAAAGTTACATATAAATTGGTTGTGAACTAATATTAAAGCTCAGATAAATTCCCTAAATGTACGAGTTCAAACTGATCTAATACCAAAATGTGCATTTGCATGTAAAAGCCATTAAAATTATGCCGATTTCTAAAATTTGACAAATAATTGCATTGTGGTTAATTAGGCTGCAGAGGCAGGGGGATGCCTTCAATAGAATAATTCACTGAAAATATTTGATGTTCCAATAATTTAATAGCAAATTACTGATACAACCCCAAATTCAATGATAAAGTAATATCCAACTGCATCTAAAACAAAACAAATCCGGTGACAATAAAATTTCAAAAACAGATCCAAACATTTTGAAGACATAACATCGTGTATTATTGTTCAATCATTCAATCCCAAGCTTTAAATCACTAGCAAACACACCATCCATGATGCAAATCTTACTAAAGATGTCAAATAATTAGAAAGCAAAATTTAAAACAAATTACTAACAACTCAATTTGAAGATAGGAATATACAAAAAGAAATCCTCAAATAATTTATAAGCAAAAAGAAGTTCACAATAATAGAAATTCAATATAAGTCACGAAGCAAAACCCTAGGTTAATTTTGCAACCAATTTTCTTCCAAACAAAAACAAACTCCAAGATCAGAAGCAATACATTTCAAAATTAATTTTGCAATCAATTTTCTTCCAAATAAAAGCAAACTCTAAGATCAGAAGCAATACATTTTGAAATGGTGTTAAACTAAAATAATTCCACCAGCAACCTAGTGTTCCTGAAAGAAAATGATTTACAGCTCTTAAATTCAAAGATAAATTTTAATTAACAGAATTTTCTACAACTACGAACAATTTAATGAGAAAAAGATCAAACGAGCTTTTTTGTAATAACTGTGTACAATTCATCCAAAACAAAAAGCCTGAGCAATCATTCCAATAAATCCTATCAATCTCCAATTTATTTTCAAACGAAAGTCAAACTAAATACCAAAAACTTCTGGCTAGGGTTAAACAAAATTTTGAAAGCCCTAATCTAAAATTTGATATTATTTATTTTAGGTGCAAAAGAATACACAAAACAAACTCGAATCCAGAACCTGTTAAAACCGAAAGGGACTAAAAATAAATAACAAAATCATCCAGTAAGATTAATTAGCATCTAATACATTCAATTAACATCTGAAATTAATAAACAAAACCCCGCTCCAGAACAAATCGAAAAGAAAATTATCAATAGGAGAACCAGAAAAGCACAGACTAAATAACTGAAAAATAAATGAGTTTCCGTACCTATTCCATTGCAGATGTTCTTCTAGAAAACTCAATTGAAAACTTTTCCCAGCAGAGTACCAAAGGATGGTGTAGGAAGGAAAACAAAGGAAAAATCTAGCGCATTATATAATAAAATGGGCCGGTCCATGGGCACTACATTTCACCACATCAAAATAATGCTCGTGTTCATGCTCGTGCTCAAGTTCATGACCATAACTATTATTATGGTCATGGTCATGATGATGTTAATGATCATGATCATGGTTTTGGTTATGGTTATGACTGTGATTGTGCTCACGAGTTTCCTTTGCAAATACCATGATCATGAATCATGATCATGATCGTGCAGACGATTTCCATGCCCATTCACATCTAAGTCATTACAACACCCATCATCATGATGATGATGAGCATGACCACCTTTCTCTCCTTTCAAGAGAAGCATGCCGTGGAATGTTACAATCATGAAAGTGCCTATGTCTGCTAGCACAACCATCCACAAGTAGATATAACCCATGAAAGTAAGCACCACCAAGGCTACCTTAGTCAATAGGGAGAATGTAACATTTATGTATATATTGTCCTACTGATCTCCACCCTATTTTAACTGCACCAACAATCTTCCTTTATCATTAGACATTTGAGCTACGTCTGCAGATTCCATGGCTACCACAGAGCTTTCCAGACACATAGCTATCCCCACATCTGCTGCTACTAATGTCGGTGCATCATTAATTCCATCACCTACCATGGCAGCCATGCCCTCTTGCTTTAGCTCTCCAATAAATCTCAGCTTGTCTTCTGGGAGTAATTGGGCATGAACTTCAATTTCTCCTACCTGCACACCATTACAAGGGCTCCTCTGTCAGTTCAAAATGTTGTCACAGGATTGCCTACTCGAATTAGCCATTTAAGGCATGTATACTAATTGAGAAGAAAAAGCAGTATCACCTCTGACCATGAGCGATTTGGTTCCTAATTTCTGAAATTAGTAAGAAACCAAAAAAAAACTTAATCCATAAAAAAACAAAAACAAAAAATATTATTGTTTAAATATTTTATTGAACCAATTTAAAGATCGTTATTTCTACAAACCAACAAGGATATTTTTTACAGATCAGATTTGTGAACCTAAGACATACCTATGACTATGCTCGGTATAGTGGGGATTCTATTGCTATAGCTACCAGTCCCTCCACGCTCTAGGATGTGGCTTGGTTTCTTCAATCAAGAATATAATTCAAATTTGATGAAATTTGGTGTAATGATGACGGAGGATATTCTTCTAAGCAGTTTCAAAACACCTTCAACACAAAATGGTTCTCGTGCAGGGTAGAAGCATTCCATGTTCATAAATCTTAAAACTGTAGTCCTACATCACTCAAGATTTAACTTCCAGCCAAAATAAAGAACGACGTGGCATCAACAAAAACAAAACAAAACAAAAAAAAAATGATTCTCACACCGTCAAATGAAACCAAGAACATAGCAAAAGGAAAAGGGTAGAAGGCAAAAACATCGCTGAAAACCCTAAACCGCCAAAAAGAACATTAAACAAAATTAAAAAAATTTTAAAAAAATGAAAGAAACAGAACAAGGGTTTTCGAATGTGGCATCCTCTGATTTTGCATTTCTATGAAGGAAAAGGGAAGAGAACTATAAAGCTAAGAGAGAAAGAGTACAAAGTGCATACCAGGTAAAGGGTGTCGAATTTCATACGCCTTTCGACCCGCTCCAAACAAAAAATACAAATCTCTGAAGCGGCGTGCGAGCAAAAGTGAATGCGTGGAACTGAAATGGGTAGGACACTAAATGAGTTTATATAGGGTTTTAACAATAAATGTTTTTCTCAAACCTTAAGTAAGGACCTCCTCTTATCTTGCTAGCCGAACTAAAAATTAAAACAAGCAGTGCACAGTACCATGTGCGGTGGCACACGATAGCATTGAGATTTGATACGCTTTGTTTTCAAATACAGCTGTTGCTTCAATCTACTCACAGTAAACGAAATCTGAAACGGATAGCGACAGGGAAAGCAAGAGAGAAAGGTAAAAAATGATGAACGGCTGAGATGCGTTCAACCTTCTTGCCTGCCCTGAGAACAACTCTGCACTATCGATAGGCAAAATGAGCTTCTCAAGCTCAAATAGGGACAGGCCTTCGGTGTAATTAGATACAACAGGGAAAATCTTGAAAGAGAAACCTGTAACTATAAAAGTCCCCGAATGATATTTGCAGAGCAGGCCTTCCTTCACAAATCCAACCTTCTCCAACACTCTCTGAGGCGCCATGTTTGTCCGGCTCCACCAGGCCTTCGATGCGCTCCAAACCCGGCATGTCAGTGAAGGCCGTGGAGAGACACAACTTCAAGGCTTCGGTGGCGACGCCCTTCCCACACCACCTGCGCGCTAGCCCGTATCCAATCTCTGCCCTGCACGAGGAATCGCCGAGGCCTCTTCCCTCGTTTTGAAAGTCTCCCGCATGGAAAATCAGTACACCTCCTCGTCCATCGCCCACTCCATTAAATCATCCACGTCGGCTTCCTGAAAATTGCGCAGAGTCACAGGCGGCCTCTCCATCGCATCTTACAATTTGTCGTCGGAAGAGGAGGAGAATGCGAGATTAAAAGGGGGCAAATTGCAGTCTCCACTCAAAGTCTATGAAGTCCGCTTTCTTTGCGTCCAAGAGAAGACAACGCTGTGATGGTAAGCAAAAATTTACATCATTTATGACGCTTGAAATATCCTATACAGTACGCTGCGGTGAGGGCAATCTAAAGAAATCATATCAATTATTTTTCCTTAAATGCACTGCCTTTTCAGCAGAAGATGATCGACGGTGCATTTCATTTCAATGGTTGGCCAGATGCTGTGGAGAGAGGTCAACCCTACATTTCAAAATTCAGGTTGGTCTCTCTTAAATAGGATACGCCTTCGCCTAAATATATATTTTGGAACTATTAATGGATTCCATAAAAATAAATTTATTAAATCTATACTTCAAATAATAATGCTTAACAATATGTTGGGAATCAGTGAAAACATGGAGCCGAATCAGGAGCGCGCGATTTGCGAATGGAGAGCAGGGACAGAGCCACCAGCGAATGGCAGGGGCGAAATGGTGAACAAAGGCCGGAGATGAGCAGAGGGCATGTACCACAGTGGGTGCATACGAACGGCGCGTGGGTAGACAAATGCCATCCCGCTTACCAGAGTCGCGCAAGAGGAAGGACTGGTGTGAAGGGTTGGAATGATGGCAACAACTCTTGGCAGGGGAGCAGGCCATCTGGACCACCGTGGATTCGTCCGAGAGGCCGTCAAACAGATCGAAGGAACACCCATAAGACCAGAGGATCAGGAATGCGGAATGTTGAAAAATGGAGCCTGGACGATAGGCGCAATGGCAGGCCTTGGTCCACCAAGTTGAAAAACTGGCCAATGTCGGAGTGTCTACGCGACAACAGGAACTTGGACAATACCGATAGGGTTGGGGAACAAAAGACGCAAGAAGGGGGGAGACAAATGTGGGACCGAGAGGATGGCAAGAATGATCACAGAAGTCTAAAGCCCCCCGGTAGACCTGATAACCCTGTTCCTCCACTACAAATTCCTATAGATCCCCAGAGGATTAAATTCGAAGCAGACAAATTAAAACAATTAGGGATCTTCATCAAATGGGGGGGCGGAATCGGTGGATCAGGGGAAGTCGAAAACTGGTGTTTTGAGAAATGGGGCAATAGTGTTGAAATCGGTGCTTTGGCTAATGACTACTTCCTAATCATTTTTCGAACAGCAGAGGAGAAATGGAAAGCCCTCAACAGTGAACCGCATTACCTGAAGAGCGCTGGAATTCATCTGATTGATTGGTACCCTAATTTCAATCCGTGGAGGCACACCATCCAGGAAGGTCCGATCTGGATCAGAATTTATGAAATGCCTTCCGAATTTTGGGAACTAGGGCTGCTAAAATTAATGGGGAGCCATCTGGGAACGGTGAGATCAATAGATGAAGTCCTAATTGACAGAAGCAGGGGTGCATACATCAGAATGTGCTTGGGAGTGAATCCGCAACATAGTCTGCCTTCAGAAATAGAAATTCCCACTGCTGCAGGACCGTGTCGACTGAAGGTTGAAAGAGAAGATCATCTGTCCCTATGTCCTATGTGCAAATCCATAAGGCACGGGCATCTGGAGTGCAATGGTATGGTTAAAGTGGACAAGGCCAATAAATATTCTCAAAAGCTTTTCAGGTCGAGGGTAGAAGCAGTACCCATTAATCCAGAATCCACGCCTAAGCCTGTTGAATAGCAGATGTATGATCCTATTGCGGAACTCTGGTCTCCCAGCGGGCGGACAGAGAGGGGATATGATCCAGGCTACAACCTCTCTCTGACAATAACGGAAATGAGCGGTTGAGAGACCGAGCCAACAATAGAAGGGGTATGGGAGGTTGCCATGGACCCAACAGAAAAAGCCATATCAGTTAAAGAAGCAACTAGAACAATGCAGGAGAAGTACAAATCACAAGAAGTTGGAGCAGTTATTTTGGAAGCAGCCGTAATAGAAGAAATGCAAGGGGCGGTGGATGATCAGGATGTTGGGCCAGACAAAGACCCGAACTCCCTCTGGGCAAAGACAATGAATTTGAATCAAAGAGTAGAGGATTGCAACAGGGTTGAAATCTATGGGATGTCCGCCGGTGAGGAAGATCTCAATCCAGCTGAGACCTTTGAGGACCTGGAAGACAGTGATTCAGACCCGGAGGAGGAGGAAGGCCCTAGTCATGAGCAAGAAGGCCTTTTTGAGGAAAGGACCTTAGAGCAGACCCAATCGAAATTGAAACATCCGAATACCATGACCAAAAGGAAGAGGGGTCCTAAATCTAACAAAGCCAAACTGGAAATGGCTGCCAGCGCTAAAGGCCAAAGGAAACTAAGAAGCGGGAGGGAGATAGCCCCTCCTGCGGAGCCATGAAGGTTATCACATGGAATGCTAGGGGCCTAAACGCCCCTAGCAAATGGCGCATGGTCAGGCGCCAATTAGATCAAAGTAAGGCAGACATAATTATGCTATAGGAAACCAAATGGGAAGGTCAGGAGATAGGAAATAAAATGAGAAATTGGAAGCAATGGGAAGGAGTCTTTGTGGAGTCAGTTGGGGCTTCTGGAGGTTTAGGAGTGTTGTGGAATCCCCTCCTCATTCAGTGTACGACTCTAATGGAAAAGAAAAACTGGTTGGCAGTCAGATGTAGGATTCTGAGTCAAAACAAGTTTATAATAGTTGTGAATGTTTATGGACCAACAGCTACTAATGCAAAAAGGGAGTTGTGGTTAGAGATCGGGGCATGGATACAGCTGCAGGCTGGTGCACAATTTGTAATTGGTGGAGACTTCAACGCAACTCTGGATAATACTAAAAAGTTGGGTGGTATTCAATCCCTGTCGAAGGTACAATCAGATTTCCAATCCTTTGTGGAGGTCGGGAGGTTAAGAGAGGTGCAAACGAAGAATGGGAAATATACATGGACGAATAGGAGGAAAGGATTTACTCACATTGCAGAAAAATTAGATAGATTCCTATTAGCCGGTGATTGGGGACCTTCGGCAGACACATTTGAAGCTAGCATTCTTCCTTTCACCGGCTCTGATCACTTCCCAGTCCAGTTGTACTTAAAGCCAGAGGTCCCTAAGGGCGGCATCCCTTTTAAATTTGAGCACATGTGGCTTAGGGATCCATCCCTGCACGAGCTAATGAAGACTTGGTGGAACGAAGTGCAGGGGGGCAATCACACTTGTATGTTTTCTCTCAGACAAAAACTGGCACACATCAAGAATAAATTGAAGGATTGGAATAGGGAGCGGTTTGGTAACATTTTCTTAAGTAAAGCACGTGTTGAAGGTGAGCTATCCAAGCTGAATGAAAAAGTCATAGAGAAAGGAATGGATGGGGTAGACTTTGACTTGGAACTACAACTTAAGGCAGAGCTAAAAGAGATTTTGGCTAGGGAGGAGATCTTTTGGAGACAGAAGTCAAGGGAAGTGTGGCTGAAGGAAGGCGACAAGAATACCAAATTCTTCCATAGGACTGCAAACACTAACAAGACTCGGAGAAGCATACTGGAGGTAGTGAAGGAGGATGGGTCGACCACGCAAAGCACAGAAGAAGTGAATCAAGCCGCAGTCCACTACTTTCAAACAATTCTCAATAGAGCAGTCGGGGACAATAGAAGGGTGAGGGAGCTCTTTCTGGACCGAATCCCAGCCTTGGTCAATGATGCAGACAACTTAATGCTATATGAGCCAATCAGTCTGGAAGAAGTGAAACGGACCACATTCCAGTTGGGGGCTGACAAGGCCCCTGGACCGGATGGTTTCTCAGCCAGATTCTTTCAAGCCTTCTGGGATATCATTGGGTCAGATGTACATTTGGCGGTTGAGGAGTCAAGGAAAAAAGCAACGATGTTGGGGGCTTTTAATCACACTTTCATCGCACTCATCCCCAAGAAGAAAGACCCAAAGTGCTTCAAAGACTACAGGCCAATTTCCCTATGCAACACCATCTACAAAATCACAACTAAGATAATTGCCAACAGGCTTAAGAAAATCCTAAAGAAAATCATTTCAGAAGAGCAAAGCGGTTTTTCTCCTGGCAGATCTATCTTTGAAGGCATCATTGTTGCACATGAAACTATTCATACGGCTAGAAAAGCAAGGGCTCCTAGCATGATCATTAAGCTCGACATCCTTAAGGCATACAATTTGGTGGACCGTCAATTTATGGTGGATGTTCTGAAGAAATTTGGATTCAAACAAGATTGGGTCGACTGGGTACAAGGCTGCATCAATTCACCCAAATTTTCAGTGATTGTGAATGGCTCCGCACATGGTTTCTTTGAGTCCTCTAATGGAATTAGACAGGGCAACCCCCTATCACCCTTCCTCTTTATCATCATGGTGGAAGCACTTGGCAGGAGCATCTCTCAGTTAAGGACGGAAGGCAGTTGGAAAGGCATCGAGGTCACCCCTGGTTTGGATAGGGTGACTCATCATCAATTTGCTGATGACACCATCCTATTTGGCGAGGCTTCCAGAACAGAAGCCAGGTGCATTAAGAATCTGTTGGATGAATACAGCCTGGCCTCTGGACAGAGTGTGAACTGGCGCAAGTCAGAAGTATTCTTTCTTAATGTACAACCGAGGCTTCAAGGGGATCTAGTTAGAATTCTTGGTTTGAAAAATGCCAACTTCCCTGGCAGGTTTTTAGGAATGCCACTTTTCTCTGGAATCAATAAAGTCAGCTATTGGGAACCCTTATTAAACAGCTGCAGGAAGAGATTGGAAGGCTGGAAGGGGAAGTGGCTCTCCTCGGCTGGCAGAGTAATGATGCTCAAAGCAGTTCTCTCCGCCATTCCGATATATTCTATGTCTTGTTTGAAGCTTCCCGTGTCAGTAGAAGACAGGCTGATTCAAATCATGAGAAGATTTTTTTGGAGTGGCACTGGGGAATCTCAGAAATTTCCGCTCATGGCGTGGGGAAAGGTCTGTAAACCGATTGGAGCAAAGGGGGCGGGTGTCAAGCAACTGCATCTAATGAATATGGCCATGGGTGCGAAGCTCGTCTGGAATTTGTATCGGAACGGGAACCAACAATGGGTCCAAATTTTACGAAAGAAATATCTTGACTCAGATGAGGACATTTGAATCTTCACCGTCCAAGACCCGCCAAGGGGGTCAGCAATCTGGAACTTTATTCTGGATTGTAGATGCATCATTACTAAGCACATCACATGGCAATTAAATAATGGCAGGAGGGCTGCGTTCTGGGAGGACTCGTGAGAGGGACATCCTGCCCTGATGTCCCTCCCTCATTTGGCTGAGATCCAAAGAGAATCAAAGCGAGTATGGGGCAGGGAGGTGTGTAATTATGGGTCATTTTCAAGGGAACATGGGGTACTAAAGTGGCAGTGGAAGTCATTAGAAGTGCTAAACGCACCCCAGGCCCAAAAGGTGGTTTTGGCAGAGATTCTACAACATAGAACCTGGGCGGCTTCAGATGCAGTGGATCGGATTAGGTGGTGTGCTTCGCCAGTGGGGGAATATAGTGTCAAATTAGGATACAAGGTTGGGGAAGCAGTTGTCGAAGATAATCATTGGCCAAAAGATTTACTGTGGGGAAAGCGCGTTCTGCCCAAGGCTGGTGTCTTCTCATGGATGGCTATCCAAAAGAAAATTCTTATGCAAGATCGTCTGGCTAAAGCTGGCATCATTGGTCCGGGCAGATGTCCTCTGTGTAAACACCATGACGAAGACGCGAACCACCTCCTTTTGTCATGTCCTTATGCAAGGTATTGCTGGAACTTCCTTCAATCCAAATTAAATTTCTCTTCCCCTCGACCACAGGAGTTGGCAGATTGGTTTGTTAGCTGGCCAAGCAATAGGAAGCAAGATTTCTTCGGTTGCATATGGCAAATTGCTCCCTCAATCATCATCTGGGAAATCTGGAAAGAACGTAACCGAAGGATTTTTAAAGATCAGATGATTCCCAGAGAGCAGTTGGTTAAGAAGATCGAAGTCTCCATCGTGGAAGTTGTGAATTCGGCAGTAAGATCGGTGAATGTAAAGCATAGCACCTTTTCTAACAGGGACAATGAATTGGTTAAAGAATTCAAGGGGCTTATGATTCCAAAATTGGTAGGCGCTAAGCCAATGGCACAGCCAGGCGATCCGCGGAAGGGAGTTAAATGGTGTGCCCCGTGCTCAGGATGGGTGAAGATCAATTTTGATGGAGCGTCGAATGGGAACCCAGGGCCGAGTGGTATTGGATGTGTGGCGCGGGATGTTGAGGGGAAGATCCTAGCAGAACGAGTGGAGTTTATTGGCGAAGCTACTAACAACATCGCTGAAATCAGAGCAGCACTGAAAGGACTGGAATTGGGTAAGGAATTAGGAGCGAGGAGAATTCATCTGGAAGGGGATTCACTGATCATTGTGAATGCAATCAGACAAAACTCGGCCCCTAATTGGAAGATCAGCAGGTGGTTGGCTATCATCAGGACCTTCATTGAGGAGTTGGAGGATTTTCAGATAAGCCATATTTACAGGGAAGGGAATACATTGGCGGATGAGTTGTCAAAGCGTGCCATCTCTGGTACCGGTCATGGTTAAGGTTGTGTTGGCGGTGGAGAGCTGGTGTGTTGGAGATAAGCTGTGGAGGATTGTAGTTTGGTCAGCCATCATAAAGTAGTAAGGATTGGTAGTCTTTGTAGCTGGGGGAATGTCGTTATGGTGGAAGTGAAATGGTTTGCAGGCCATGGACAATTAGCTTGTAGTTTTGTAATTCCTTCGCATATGTACTATTTTATTTATTAATATAAATGGGTGCTGGCCCTACCCAACTTTTTACTTAGCAAAAAAAAATGTTGGGGAATCCAACTAAGTTCACAATTTAGAATTAAATTATTTCCTTAATAAGATCTTAAGACCAAATATATTGGTAAAACTCTAGCAAATAAATCAAAGTTTGATTAAATCATGTTAAACAACAAATTCAACTATGTACAAATATAAGTGGTTCTAGGTGTTTCTAATAATAAAATAGACAAAAATCAATTGATCCCATATAGAATAGTTAACATTCAATGAACACAAAAAATATTTCTCACAACAACCTACTAAGACTACTATAACCAATCCATCAATAAATAGTCTTCAATAATAATGTGATATCTAATGAAGGTCACTACCTAATGGCTTACATATATTCAAGAAGTAGGTACATTGTACTATTACTAACTTAGAGTTTTATTTACATTCATAAATAAAACTACTGTATGTACAATGAGTCTAAACATGACTTTCCATGTTCCCAATTACTATTAATTCACCTATAATGGTCAAAAGATCAAAGCATGAATGTGAATTTTAAACAATCTAGCATTATACTATTCATGGCCACATGTCACATGGTCTTGTATGACTAAATTAAATTAAAAACTATACAATTTTGTTTTCTAATATATTTTCACATTCTAGTGTATACAACCTTCATATATTTAAGTTATTTTTTTCTCAAATAGTATTATTCATTGCTAGCCCAAAAGATACATTAATAAAAACTAATATAAGAATATATGTATTTCTTTTCATGTTTTATTTGTAGTCTAATATAAAAAAATCTAGCAAATGTTGTGATAACATGATCTCAATTTCAATAGCCATGTGTTCAAAAAATAAATTTTGTCACAATGATCCCTCTACAATCATCTAATGTTATCATCTATTATATGTGACGAGATGAATAAAACAAAAAAATCTTCTTAGTTATCTTTTGTAGGACCTACCAACTAGTGTATTTTAGTAGAGTGGTAACAAAAAGTGATGAGGAAAAATCTGAAATAAGAACACACAACATATAAATTTAATTATAAAATTTAAACAATAAATCAAACCTATAATCAAAATAATGTAATGTAATTGTATAAAAAATGAGACACCCATGGAGTTCAAGTTAAAATGCACTAATAAATATTTCTTTTACAAATAAGACATGTACTCCTTCTATACCATACACCAAATTCACTATAAAATCTCATCATTGAGAAACAAAAATGCTACCATTGGAATCCCAAATGTAACTTCGCTAGTTGCAATTATGTATGGTAATGCAAATAAATATTGCAAAAGCCCCCTTTTATTATCCTTAGTAACTATGTATAATTGTTACTAAGCTATTACTTTCTCGCAACTACATATACTTAATTTAAATTATTTCTTATGGATTATAGAGTAGATTTATATCTATGATAAATTTACATGTTTTAGTAATTTTTTTGTACCAAGTGATAATTAAGAAAAAATATCTTTCTTTTTTTTACACTTTCTAGTAGAATCCCTAAATTGGGGTATAAATAATAAAAATATAAATGATAGTAAATCTTCAAACCCTCAAAATTATTCCCCTAATTTTAAATCAAAAACATAATATGTAAAAAATTAAAATTGTGCTCCAAAAAAATAATTCCTTTATTCTTCCTTACCTACAAAACCCTCTTTCTACCCCTTGTGTGTGACTCAATTCTCCTCCAACACATTGTTTATTTCTCTTTCATCTAACCCTTTGATTGTTCTTTTGAGGGTGGGAAGAAATGCAAAGAAAGATGGTATTGCAAGTTGCACCCCATTTGATGACACACATGCCTTGCAATTAACTTTTCCTACTCTCCTATCTATTCCCAATAACATCTCTTGTAAATATAGTGCAAAGACATATCTAATATTTCTTTCACATTTTCTATAGCTTGATTTAAATGAAATATTATTGTTATTTGTTATCATACCCATATGATAAGAATGATAGGTTAGAAGGATAATTGAGGTTTATATATATGAATTATAATTTATGTCTCATATTTTATAAATAAATTTTAGATTATTTAAAATTTAAATTATTACTATATATTAATTAGTAAATAACATGATATCCTTACAATATGGGGTCTTGAGAATAATAGAAGAAGACAATATCATTTTCTTCATTATTGTAACATTAAAATATGGTTCTAATGAGTACCATTAATAAATTTGCTATATCCATCCACAAAAAATTAAAAAATAGAATGCATATAAATATTTGACAATAAAATTATAAATATTTTACCCTATATTTTTTTTGTATTCTTCTTTCAAAACATATTGCATGTAGAGCTATAGAATATATTGAGATTCTTTTGTGCAGGTTGAGATGAATCCTTCTTGGCAACAAAAGAAATTAAGGGAGTATTGCAAGAGTGTAAACATTCATGTTTCTGCATGGTCACCATTAGGAGGCCCGGGAAGTTCATGGGGGTCAAGCAATACCCTAGATGATCCTCTAATCAAAGAGATTGCTAATAAGCATGTGAAAACACCTGCTCAGGTATTTCCTAAGAACTAATTATTTAATACTTTTGTTACATTTTTCTCTATTAATGATTTATAATTATTTCATTCATTACTAAGTTCATTCTTTAGGTGGCCTTGCGTTGGGGAATAGAAAAGGGTGTAAGTTTGATAACCAAGAGTTTTAAGCCTATAAGAATATCAGCAAACTTTCAAGTATTTGATTGGAAATTGGATGAAGAAGACCATGAGAAGATAAGTAGCATAAGACAACAACGAGTAGGTTCAATGAAGATGTATGTGAATCCAATTAAGGGTCCATTTAAGACAGTTGAGGAAATTTGGGATGGTGAAATCTAAATGTATAGTAATGAAATGTCCTTCCATATAACTCTTCACTTTTTTTAATGGACTAAGTTTATGTTCTCTTTCTAGTTATTATGTACAAAGAGAATTATAAGTTTCACCCCAAACAAATGGCTTTTAAAAGTGAATAAGTCATACCCAAATATTTTATTAAGATAATTTTTATGTTATAACATAATTTTGTAAATAATTTAGTGACATGCGTAATTTTATGATTTGCACAAATACATATATTTATTCACATATATATGTCTCTATGTATAGGCATGCATATATTTGTATAAATACACATGTGCCTATACATTTAAAAATAATAATTAATTTTTAGGAGGATATTTTTAAATATCAAAGAAATTAATAGTATTTTTTTTTTTCATTAATTAAGATGTAATAATTAATTATAAGTTTAATAAATGAATGGGTTTTTAAAAATAACAATATTTAATTTATTTTGAAATTTAAACTATAAAATACAACACTAATAAAATTAAAAAATATAAAAATATATATTCTTTAAATATATTTTTAATAAGAATATAAATTTGGAATGGTTTTTAAATAGAATTAACTATTATTTTTAATATTTTAAATAATAAATTATTTATTAAAATTTTATCATATATTTAAATACAAGTCAAGTAAGTCTAAGGTTGTTGCCTCCCCTTTTATCACTTCATATAATCTAAAGCAAGTGTAACCAATGAGGGACATTTATATACTAGAATGGATGGGTTGGACTAACATTATTTTTTAATAAAATAAATTAATATTTATATATTGCTATTTTAAAAAATATGTGTAATTCAAATAGAATAATTATTTTTATAATCTCAATATAATTATAAATAAGTAAATAAATAATTTTATTAAAAATTAGGTTTTCATGTGAAGTGGACTTTTGTTTATTAGTAAATTGATTGGTTCAACATCTTGACAAATGCAAAGATCCATGACACTCTAAAGGGATGAAGTCATGATCATCCCTTGAATAATTTTAGTTTAATGAATACCCTTAAATGTTTAACATTTAGTTAAAGGACAAGAATTATTTGTGCCCTTATTGTTCTAGATGTTGATACTAATGGGTTGCTAAATATTTTAGGATCTCCATTCTGTCAAAAAAAAATTGTCAATAAGAAATAAAATTAATCTATGGTATAATGCATAAGAGAAATTTGAAATATAGAAATAAATGTACTTGGTTGATTCTTCTTATTAATTGATAGCTTTTGATTTAATGTTAAATGTGTTATAAAGGGACCCAATACCCTTACACAAAATGTAGGAATAAGAAAGTTTATAAAAAAAATCTGCAACCAGACAAGTTTTACATGGACCTAAAACCCATTATAGTATAAATAGAATACCAAATAAGCAACAACAAACCTACAACAAGCCTACCAAGAAATAAGTGCTAAACAACAAGAAAATAATAATAGATTTATAGTAACTCTTTAAGGGGATTAGCCGCTTCTAGCTCCTGTTGATAGAAGCTCTGATGGAGATTTACCAAGCTAAGAAAATCATTCTTCTCTTCTTGGAAAGATTTCCTCTTTCACCTGGTACAAGTAATTGGCCCTTTCTGCTCTATGTGGCTTTTTTTTCACTTAGCTTTGTGCTCCTTATTCATCTTCTCACCTACATTGGAGGATTTGAGAAGTTGGTCTTCCCTAAGTTCCTTCAACTTTTCAGTGAGGATGTGAGTACCTTTAGCACTATTCTAAATGGTGCACTGTCTAATTTTGTAATGCCTGTCATAATAACCTAGGAATGCAATTGTGTATAAAGTGTAATAATTTTTTTTTTTAA
>VDFB02120166.1:0-11893 GCA_007258455.2 Sequoia sempervirens | reverse complement strand
CTCTTTCTTCAATTTCTTCATTATAAGGTCTTTCAACACCATCTTTATATCTATCTTTGGGTTAATCCATCATCATTTTTGCATTAATCCTTTAGGTTAAACCTTAAACCCTAAACCCTAAACCTAACAACTATTAAAATTGTATTAATTCATTGGATGAAACTATAAATGATTAATGTTATCCATATTTACACTATAATTGATTAATTGAACAATTGAAGAAGGCTCACTTTTACCATGTAATTGATTCAATCATCATAATTAATCATTCAAAATTTTCCTCAAATGTGTTTATAAGGCATGTGGATGAGAGTTTGAAATATTCAAATGCCTTATAAAGCTATGAATTATTAAATAGGAAAGTGATAGAGCAACTAGAGTTTTTTTAAACATTGATGCTATCAATAAAGAACTAGTACAAAGGAGAAGTGTATTTCCACCTATCCCTCCCTTTATCACTCACTCCCTCCATCCCTCTCTCTCCCTCTCTCCATCCCTCACACCCCACATCTCCCTCACTCTACCTACACCTCAGTCTCTCTCTCACACACACACCACGTCTCTCTACCTCTCCCACCCTACCTAGATCCCTCTCTCTACCTACCTATCTCTATTTTGTTCACCTAATGTATCTCATACTTTGAAATTCAGCAGGAAGCTATTCTGGATTGGATAAGCATTGTTGATATATCTTACACCTGCTGAAATATAAAGAGGTAGTTATCTTGCTGAAATATAAAGAGGTAGTTATCCTGTTTAAATATAAAGAGGTAGTTATCCTATTGAAATTGTTCTAGATTGGATAAGCATTGTTGATATATCTTATTCTTTCATTATGCAGCATTAAAATAGAGAGGTAGTTATCCTTGCATATTTAAAGTATTCCTTTTCAAACTATCTTAGGTTCAACAATCTATTTATAAGCATAATTCTCTTAACACCTACCTAATTAAAAATACTAGAAGATATAACTTTAAATATAATTCCAATGGATGTCCTTTAGAAAGAACTATGCAATGTAGAAATATGAATAACTACAATGAAGTAATGTTGTAAGTAGGGGATGTTATCATCCTAAATGTGTGGTTGCACAACATGGTATACATGAAATATATTTACAAGAATGTATTTGACCTCCTCCATTTGTTTTCTTATCTACACATGAAAGCCTATAGCCTAATTCATTTATGTATTTAACATGGTCCACAATGTCTACCAAAAGTAAAAAATTCATGGATCATAGTCATAAATTATGGATGTTGGTAAGCCAAAATGGACCCAAATATGAGTGAAGAAAAGACACAAGCATTTATCATGGTGATATTTTTATGAATGTGATATGATTCTCTCTTTTTTTCACTTAGATCTAATTTTTTCCTTTTCCTTATAATTTTCCATTCCATTCCATTCCTTCCATTCATTCCTTCATTCCATTCCATTCCACCTCCTGTCCATCTCCACATTTCCTTCCCTTCTTTCCCTATCCTTCCCTCTCTCTTCCCATCCTCTCCCCATTCTTCTTTATCCTCCTTCCACCTCTTCCTTCCTCTATCCTCCACCCTACCACTCCTATCTCCTCATTCCTTTTCTCCTCCACTCCTCCTGTCCATCCCCATCCTTTATCTCTCTCCCTCCCTCACTATGTGCAATACGCAAATGGAAATGCAAAAGTGGATGAATTATCCTTATCATAAAATCCCTTGCTATTCCTTTTCATGATATTCTAACTTCTTTTTCATATATTTTCATGATCATCTACTTGTTTTTAGTTGGTGGATGCAATCCTCTTGAAAAAAAATTCTACCCTTGTTTGGTGAATGCAATCCTCCTCTAAAAATATACAGAAATCACTTTGGTCTACTTGTTTTCATGTGTTTTAAAGGAAATTTCCTTTTTCATTTTATCCAATCCACCATCACACTGCTTCCTCCTACTAAGTCCATTTTCGGTCCATCTATCCCTCCCACCCTTCCACTTCCTATCTCCCTCTTGATTTAATCCACTTTTGCATTGCCATTTTCCCATTGAGCACACTACATAGGCTCCTTCCTCAACTTCTCAAGAGCAGCAACAATCTCTTCAATCAATACATTATCTATCTCATTCACTTTGGTTGCTTCTTACCAATTGTTTTTAGAGAAGATTCCTTTTTTATTTCATATATTCTAGTACATGATGCTCCAATTCTACATTGTCATATTCCCATTGCACATACTGCACATGCACCTTTTGTAATTTCTCAAGAGCAAGAAGAATCTCTTCAGTCAATACATTATTTATCTCATTCACTTAATACATTATTTATCTCATTCACTTTGGTCTACTTCTTTTCAAGTGTTTTTAGAGAAGATTCCTTTTTCATTTCATACATTCTAGTACTTGTTGCCTCTAGTTCTACATTTCCATTTTCCCATTGCACATAGTGCACATGCTCCTTTCTCAACTTCTCAAGAGCAGGAATAATCTCTTCATTCAATACATTATCTATCTCATTCACTTTGGTCTTCTTCTTTTCAAGTGATTTTAGAGTAGATTCCTTTTTCATTTCATACATTCTAGTACAGGTCTGCTATGAAGGATACCCTATGAAATCCCTACTAATTATATGAAGCAATTTCTTATATTAAGAAACACACACTTTGGTCTTCTTTTGCATAATGAGAAAATGTTGGTTGTTGACATTGAGCAATTTCTCATATGAAGCAACATTTACAATGTGAAGTGCGTACTATGAAGGATACCCTATGAAATCCCTACTAATTATTTTCTATAAAATATTAGTCTTGTGAAATCCATTTTGGGTGCCTAAATTTCCCACAACCCACCATCACATCTCTCCCTCCTACTAAGTCCATTTTGGGTCATTCTATCCCTCCCACCCTACCAATTTATATCTCCCTCCTCCCCTCTTTCTCTCCCTCCCTCTGTCCCTCCCACCCTAACACTTATTATTTCCATCCTTCCCCCTCTCTCTCCCTCACACACTCTTCCTTGTCAGTTATTTCCTTATGAACTTTTTTTGTTTCGTACACACCAACAATGTAATGAAGTCCACCTTCAAACTTTAGAACAATTCTTTAGTTACAGTAAAAATAAATTTTCACTTTCTTGATATGATTGGAACAAAAAAATACTAACATTATTTGCTGTGTTGTAAAACACACTGTCCTATATCAATTATTTCATTATGAAATGTTTTTTATTTCACACAGGTGCAACGGAGCCTTAGGGTCCTAATGCCTCCATGAGGCTTTGTTATGTTTTTCTTTGTTTTTGCAATGAGTTCTTGTTGTAATAAGGTCCAATGGACCATTTGAGATGTTTTTTCTATGGTTTGTAAGTACTCTTATAATGGTTGTAATAGGTCTCAGGCTCATATTGTAAACTTGGTTCATCTAGGCTTAATAAAGGAAAAGTTGCCATGATGTAGCCAAGTAGTAGGAATGATATGTGATGAGCCAAAAATATGCTCATAATTTGGATATCATGGTGTACTTTTAATACCTTTACTTCTGTTGATTATGGTTGTTTAACTCTCTTGAAACCTTTTATTGGGGGATATCCTGTAGCAATACACTTTCATGTTCCTGTAGCCTATCATGTTGACATGTCTATATTTATTACCCTGTTTGACTTCCCAAATGACTGGTATAACGCGTGTAGTTTTTGAATGATGGAATAGATTTAAATATATGATTAATGAATGGATATTGTGTATGTGTCATGTGCCTTTTATTTTGCATATGTTACCTTGTGTTTCACAGGTTGTTGAAGAAAGTATAATCAAGTCAAGCACAACCAATCTCAGCCTTGTAGTAAAGTCCATTTCCTACATGACTTCGAGGAAGCTCTGGTGAAAACTCTTTGACCGAAACCATTGGGAAGGATTTTAAATGACATTTAATCTAGAAAGAGTGGAGTGCTAGATTCTCTCTGGATCAGGTTGAATGGATAAACTCATTTATGAAGTATGTTCCTTGATTTCAGGATGCATTTTATATCCACGTCATTCTCTGTTAGGGTTAGTTAGTCAGTTGTTCTCCTAATTTAAAATAAGTGTTCCTCCTGTGCGGGTGAACAGGAAGAAGGAGATAGATAGATAGATAGAGAAGTAGATTATGTAAGAGTTAGAGATATAATATGAATCAGAGTTTTTACTAGTTTTTTGAAGCAGAACAGTCAATATAAATGATTTCATGTTATGAATAAAAGTTGATGGAGTTATGAGCACAATCTTCTGTGTAAATTAGTTGATGCTTGCTAAGGGGGCCCACTTAGTAAGTATCTGTAGGAGCATAGTTGTTTATCCTTTGTTAATTCAAGTTAGATTTTATTTTAGAAGTTTCAGCACAAGCTCAATCTTATACTATTCCTACAGCATCAGGAATCCATCCCTGTGTTTGTTCTTGCAGCATAAGGTCAGTTTATAGTTTGTCTCTCAATTGTAGCTATTACGATTTCTGCTTTGGTTAGATTATGATTGAGTTAAGAAAACTTTGCATTACCTTCCTATAGCGTAGGTATAATTTCATTCCAAGTATTTATTTTTCAATAGGTTGTGACTGAAACTGGTTCTTAGTGCACATATAGTGCTGCTCCATTTAAAGTTTACGTTCCCTGGTTTGACAAGTAAATGAACGACCGTGAAGAGGTATTAGTCACCTATTGGAATGTCCAATTCCCAGGATAGATTTTTCCATGATTTTCATATCCTTTTGTGGGTGCGACCATTTTTGGCGCCATTGCTGGGATGGTGTCAATCTAAGAACCTACTGCAGTCATTGTCCACAGTAGTTTTTCAAGTATTTTCAAAATATTTTAAAATACCATCCATTTTCATTGCATGAATAGAAGGAGAGACGCTCAGGGAAGATTTCTCCCCAACCTTCCATTCATTGCTAAGAAAAATGAACCAGCTTATAGCCTATTTAAGGACGAAGGAGACTTAGATATTGACCCATTTGCTAAAAGTATGTGTGTTGACTTGCTATTCGGCCCATTTGATGAAGAACCTGAAGAAAATTCATTTGCTCCTATACTTGGTCAGGTGAACATGGCACGTAATCCACCGAATTGACCTCCTACTTTTTAATTCCCCATTATTCTTCAACAAAACAATGACAACCTTAAGAATATTCCTTCTTCATTATTTACCAAGTTCTATGGCTTAGTTACAGAAGACCTAGAGACCTTCTTGTTTGAGTTTGATATCCTCTATCGCAGTTATGACTACACTTCAGATGCTCACAAACTGAAATTGTTTCATGCTACCTTGAAGGAGGGAGCTCTCAGATGGTTCATGAGTCTGGGAAGGGGTGTTGTCGATAGTTGGGCAGCCATGCAAACAAAATTTCTTGAGAAATACAAGGAATATTATAAGAGTGGTAGTAAAGGTGATGATATATTCTGAATTCAACAGAAGGAAAATGAAAGTCTGGAGGATTATATATCAAGATTTCTGTTTTCTCTAAAAAAGAATTTAGACCATACTCCTAATGAAGAATCTCAGAAATTATTTTTTCTAAGGGGAATCGATGATTTTTGTATAGATGCCTTGGACTTGATGGGAGGCGGTGATATCACTCAAGAATCTTGGGATGATATCATGAAAATATGTCTCAATTACTCCTGAGAAAATGTGAAGAAGGGTAGAGGTCATCAAGCTACAGTGGGAAAGACTTCTTCCAATGGAGTTTCTCAGATGAAGATCACAAATTTGCTGTCCGATTTCAACCAGGACATCATAAACAACATGGCTACATAGTTGGATACCATGCAAGCTTGCAAGAAACATGCAGAGGCTGAGGCAATCCTGGCTAAGTTCTATCCACATTGTAGACAGAAAAAATGTGACTAAAGATGCAAGTTGGTGGCCAATATGGAGGCTAAACAGGTACCTACTGATTTTAAGATGATAGAAGGTGATGATGACCAAGTCCTCTTTGTTGCACAAAGGAGACCATGGACTCCAAGACAACGTATGCCTAAAGATCCTTTGACTTTTGGTAATCCTTACTCTAATTATAATAACCAATGACAACCTACATATGGCCCATCTCCACCTTGGAATGCTCCTCAACCATACTGGCCTAACTATCAGAGCCCTTAATGGAAACCCCCTCAAGGAGGTTGGTAGCACCCACAAGGACAATGGACTCCACCTCCAGGTAACTGGCAGTAGAACCCTTAATGGAGAGGTTCTCAGCAATGGCAGAACCAACCCCCTAGATTCTTGTAGTCTCAGCAGCCATAACCTCCAGACCTTATGCCTCCCCCTATAGCACCTGCAGCAAATACTGGCCCTCCAAAACAAATGCCTATGCCTGCTCAACCATTGCCAAATTCCAATAATAAGCAGTAGCAACAACAAAAACCTATGTATTCTGCAGAAGCCAACCAGTATCCAGTTTATGCCCTGAATATCAATGATATCCATCTTAGGTCTGGAACCACTCTCCCTGCTCCACAGTCACGTGTAATAATAGAGATTTCAGACTCTGCTGGTGAACAACCTACTGATCATGCAGAATATATACCTGTATCAGCTACTGCCTCTAAGGAACCTATCCTGTAGCCTTAGGCTACACCACCTTTTCCTCAGAGATTGCAGATTACTACACCCAAGACCATTGAAGAGCCCACCTTTGATATTTTGGAGTAGCTAAAGAATGTTCAAGTCCAAATTCCTCTTTTTAAAGCTATTAAAGATGTTCCAATTTATGGAAAAGCCATTAAAGAGGCTTTTTTAAAGAAACAAGGAAGAAAGAAAAAGGATCCCCAAACTATCCATGTCCTAGGACAGTTAGCCGATATTATGTTGGGGAAGGTTGTCATTCCAAAATGTACTGATCCTGGAAGTCCTGTAGTAAAAATGAATATCAATGGTCAAGTAGTAAGAAATGTTTTGGTTGACCATGGTGCAGCCATTAATGTGATGAATGTAACGCCCGTCGTGCAAACCCCAGAGAACACACACATAAAGCGAATAATTTTTTTTTTTTTTTAAAATAATGGAAATAACATGTAACAACATTAAATTCTAAACACATAGCATAACACATACCATTAATACACTTGGTTCTCTGGGGCACGCGAGGTTACATTGCAATCACAACACAACATAAAAATAATGAAAACAACATAACCAATTAATTTATAAAAACCATATACAAAGATACAACTGATAGCCATGATGCGAGTGTGACAACATCGCATAATTACATCCATGATAAATCTTTTAACATGATCCAATTCAAACCTAACTATTACATCATGAAATAATATTACATTACAATTTTCTTTGATACATGAATTACATTGAATTTCCCACCATGGGGATTGATACAAAATAAAGGAACTTGAAGTACAACTGGATCACTGGAACATCTGCACTGCGGAAAGCTGAGATGACAAGACGCTGATGGGGAACCCAACGGGTGCGGAGCACGTTCCACCCAACCATGTGAATTACAAAGTAACTCACCCCCCGTGCTCAGAGGTGACGAGGAAGTGAACCCGACCATGGATGTCAACCGACTCAACAACATGATACATAACAAGTATAACACAAATATGCAATGCACAACCATCGACGTACTCAAATCACATAACAAGTTAAACTAAGAACTCATCACGATAACATGAAGTAATATCACTAAACAGTCACAAATCAAATTCACAAGAATTCAAAGAAACATCACAAAGAGATAACATCCAGAGGCAACAACAAAGCACAAGGGTGTCAAGTGGAGAGTGTCATCGCATAGCTCTCATGGGATTTCCTGGCCCTTCCTCCAACTGAGGCGCCGGCACCCATCTATGGATATCCTGGCCCTTCCTCCTAACTGAGGCGCCGGCACCATAGGGTAGCTGATGCGGAGCCAATAGTCTCTCATGAGGACGAAACTATGACTATGCCGACCACGGCCTTCCCAGTCTATCATCAGTCTAAGGTAGCCCTAATGCATAGCCGAGGAATCCAAAGTTTTATTATCTTGTGTGATTAAACTACCCATCCCCCTAAATCTATTGTTTAGGTTATCACTTGTTTACTACTCTTCGAGGGTTATCCTGGCCCTTCCTCATCCGAGGCGCCGGCGCCCACGAAGAGCCACTCTCCCTCCTATGACCCCTAACATAACTCAAAACAGGCAAGGGTTGGACTAACACATATGAATCATAAAACCAAAATCCAATACACGAGGCATTTAAACATCTCGCAACTGCACATAGGCAACAAACTTGCAAACCCGTCCAACCCTTCCTAACATAACCTTAATAACGCTCAAAAGCATAAACACGAGAAATTAACATTTAAATTCACAAGCCTCTGGAAACAGAATTTCACAGACCCATACGGCTCCCACATCGACGACACTGAACGAGGAAACTACAACAGAAAAGGAAAACTCACATCACATTCACAAGGTTGTACTAATCCGTTCGTTTCGAACCATTTATACAAGTAATTTCAACTATTTCAACAAGTTCTACAGACACAATTAAAAGCTAATGCTTGTCTATCAAGATTATTTAAAACAAAGAATAATACACGTTAACAAATTTCAATATATACAATTTACCTAATAAGAACAAAATTAAATATAAAAGAAATCCCACCTAAAAATTTACATTTAGACCATATAATAAATTTCACCAAAATTAAATAATCATCATAATCTCATTTGAATAAATAATATAAATAATTATAAACTTTATTCTTTTTATTTCATTTTTGCTTTTTACCTCTAAAATAAATGTATTATAAATAAAAAAATAATTATATATATATATATATAAATAAATATATATATATATACACAGATCTGAATATATATATATATATATATATATATATATATATATATATATTATATATATACATATATTTAAAATAAATATAAAAAACAATAAAATAAATTTAAAAAACACTGCAAGGAATTTCCATGGCCGTCGACCATTATGGGCGGTACATCATCGGTCTTACGACCATAAAGAGTATGCGCAGCGATCTTTAAAGGCTAGCGTCTGTGACCGATCTTTATGACTAGCTGGATTCGCGGCGGGGAAGTGGAGGATGCGGCTTCGGCCGTCCCTTCACCGCCCCCTGCAACTTAAAATTTTATTTTATATTTTTTTTTTTTAAACACAAATATAAAGTTTGATATAACATTCATTTTTTTTTTAACAGGGTATTAAAATTTATCAAAAATTATTTCCTGTTGGCGTACGGCCGACGCACAGGAAACGAAAATACCTGGTAGTTTAATATATTAATATATGTAGCAGATATATATATATATATCCATCCATAAATATATTAAAAAAAATAGAGATAAGTTAAAATAACAGTATATTAAAATAACAGAGATCATAATACATATATATATATATATTAAAATAACAGAGGGTAGAAGTAAATAGAACAATGGAAGAACTACAGAATAGTGGATCGATTCAGCCATATACATATGTACCCAAAACTTTCAAATTCATTATTTCAACCAAGATATTGTTTTCATAAATCCTTATTTTGATCAATGATATGTTTCAGAAGATCTGGTTTCTTGATTTGACACAAAACTAAATAGTTTAATTTCTATGATTTTCTTGTTTTCTAATCTAATAAATTGTTCTGATTTCAGTTTTCAACAGAAGTTCTCTATGCTCACCAAAATTATTTTAACAAGATTTTTTTTTTTTTTTCTTACAGAAACAAACAGAAGGGTATGAGAAGAGAACAACGAGAGGAACCTGGAGTCCAATGCGAATTTGAAGATGCCTGCTTGACTCCGATGCTCTCAAATCCGATTCCAATCCTAGTCCAGAACGAAATCCACCTTCACTTGAGCACTTCAACTTTATGTTCTTCCGTGTGTGTGTGAGAACTCTCAAGAATTCATAATTAAATAAAATATATTCCTCATCTCTCCAAAGCTCTCCCAAAAATCCCAGATAAAAAGAAAAATCAATCTTTAAAACAAGCTTTCTTTTCAACACTCAAACCCCATTGGCTCACACTGTCTTTTCATTCTTTTATTTGTTTTTATTACTTTAATTTCTGTTTTGTAACTTTTCTTGCACCACACATTATATATTTAATTTAAATAAATTATTCACATAATTATCCACCACCAAATTTAATTAATTAAAATAATTTAAGCAGATTTATTATTTAATTATTATTTAATTGCAATATATGATTTTCAAAATAATTAAAATATTTAAATAATTAAATATTATTTAATCCAACATTTAACATAAATAATCAATTTCAAACGTTAAGATAACTCATAATTATAAATGCCCTCATAATAAAATAAGACAAAGCACAAACACAACAGACAAAGACGACAATTACCCAAAATTGACTATACCAACAAATGAGACAACCTGACTTCATGGAACGGGAGGACTTCATCGTCACCTCTGTATCAACATTTATCCGTTGGGTTATTTGGTGCTCGCCCTGTCCTGCCGAAGCAGGTGGAATCGAGACTTGTACCTGCAGTCCTGCATACAAACGAAGTTGTGTACATGTGCATATATACATATATATATCAAAGCATTAAAACAAGTTACTGCATTGTGAGAAGGAATTGCAACATAACAGGGCACTCGCGAACGAGTGATGCTATATTGTCCTCCGTCACACCTATTCTAACAATTATAGCATAATCACAGAATTACATTTCTAACTAACAATCACCTCCTAACATATTAATTTAAATCATTGCATCATATCACAATTCCTAAAATTAACAGATAATCAACCATAATGTCATATAAGGTAATCATGTCTAAAATGAAATAACATCGTCTAGCATCTAAACTAACCATATCAACCAATAGCAGTATCATCATAGTATCTGACTAACCACATCAAACAATACAGTATCATCATAGTATCCAAGCAAGCACAGAAAATAATAAGTCTAAATAGTATGAGGGGTATTACATCCTCCCCCCCTAGGATATGGCTTACTCCTGGAAGCCATTAAATAACAAAATAAAAAGAAAAATTAAGATTCTCAAATAAGGGAGACATCCTCCCATGACGCCAAGATCACAACTTTTAGGACACCATCGAACCCTTTCGGGCTCACTCACGAGCTCCGAAGCCAGAGCCTCGTCCTCTACCAGAAGCCTCTGCACCTGCATCCTGGTACCCAGCTTGACGATTGTCGACAACGGAAAACACTCGATGAGATCTACCCACATCTCCCACCGTCGGCTCTGAAGCGGCAGGTCTCTGATTAAATCCAGAAGTACTCTTCTGTGGACACATTCTAGCGATATGCCTTTGTTGCCCACATGAGTAGCAACCAGTACCTCAGCCAAATCCTCTGCCCTCGGATGGAGCATTGGATTGTTGAAAGCTTGCTCAACTCGGCGTTGACTGAAAACTAGGTGCAGGCTGAGCAAAACGTTCTTGTCGAATTTGGTGCCTGATCCTGTTCCGATCCTTACGAGACTGTGAATTGCCACCTTGCTGAGATTGAAAGTTTTCATGCTTCGACTGCGATTGTTGTTGTTGATGCTGCTGCTGCTGACGTTGCGGACCCCCTTTAGAAGGTGGGTTCATGTTCCTAGAAGCTCCTGCTCCCTGCGACTGTCCTCCATGAGCAACATAACCAGGTGTGGGCGTGCTACCAATCTGTACTCCGATGTGACCACCCAAAGCCATGGCCAAATTCTCCTCCACTAAGCGAGCCTTCTCCACTGCCATCTCCATCGTCTTTGGCTCGAAGACTCGTACACCACCACTGATGCGGGCATTTAAGCCCCGAACAAAATGCTGCACTAACATGCCCTCATGGCGGCCCCAATCCACGCATCGCGCTTCCGGCTCATGGCGCTATATCATCTTGCTCAGCGACATAGACATTGCTTG
>VDFB02120165.1:0-13187 GCA_007258455.2 Sequoia sempervirens | reverse complement strand
AAAATTAATGTACTCAACTATAAAATCTTCTCCCGATCATATATATATATTTTTAAATGATGAAATAACCATTACCATAAATACATTTACCATTAAAAAAAATCTACTTACTAAATCTAAGATACGAGAAAAAAATATCATTTTGATCGTGTAATGTTTTATTTTTGCCATTCCACGGAACTGACCGAGTAACTTCGTTTCTGAATGGACACAATCAGATTCCACACGTAATCTCTGCTTTAAGCTGTTAACATCGTCTTGAATGATCTAGAAAGCCATCATTAAACCGCCCTGTAGTACTGCTACGTCTAATTAAAATCATTTCTTTCTCTCCGCCTGCGTCTAATCGTGATGGTGCCTAGTGCGCGTATCATTTAATCTACAAAGCTATCATATATTAATGATGGAGCAGGTATGACGCCGACCAGTGACCAAAAAAGTCGTCGACTAAATCAGATATTGTAATACACACTTACGCTAAAATAATAAAAGCAGCTTCTACGGTACTGCCTACAAACGCGGCTAGTCCATGGTTGGGTGGAAGGTTGCGTCACAGGTCGCGCTTACAAGTATTGGCCTTCTGCACCATTATTCATCATCTCTGTAACAAAAATGACTTGGAAAGCATTCGTCCTTCTGTTGTTGTTCTACTTTTGTGTAACCAATGCCGCCGAATGCCCAATCAATCTCGACTATGTCACTAAAATGCCGTGGAATACATCCTACTGCCAGTCCATTCAAACTGCCGCCCAACTGGAAAATTGTCGGACCACACTGAGAACTGTGATTGGTGTGGGGCTTGCTCAATTTCTGCGAGAAAAATCCATTTTCGAACTTCCTGATTATGCCTCTGCTGTTGCCTGCTTCAGCAGATTTCAACAGAGGCTCACATCTATGGGCCTTCCTTCAAATTTGGTTCAGCTCTGTTTCAACGATACATCAGAGTATGTCTCAAGCCCCCATCTGTGCGGAGGCATACAGACCAAACAAGACTGGGTTGAAAAGCTCGGATCGACTTCGTTGGACACCGCCTGCAAAGGCGATCTCTCTGGTGTCTCTGCATGCGGTGCCTGCTATGCCAGCGGGGAAACCGTTCACAGGCAGTTAACAGACATGATAAAAAACATTTCAGAAAAAATGAGTCGAAAATGTTACTATTTCATATGCCTGTACGCCGCGGGCGTGGCGAATGAATTTGGGGCCATGACTACCCAGGCGGCTAAATGTATTCTCCGCGTGCCATTTCTTCACGAGAAGCCCAAGCGAAGGATTCTGTTCTATGGTAGTACAGGCGCTGCCATTGGGTTCCTCCTGCTCTCTGGTATAGGCCTCGGTTACTGTTTGTGGGTGAGGATGAAGGGCAAGGCGAAGCACAGTTATTTTGTGAGGAGCAACAGGAATCTCCTAAAAGACACTGCGAAGCCCAACATGGGCGCGGTTTGGTTCAACATTCGACAGATCAGGAACGCCACGGGCAATTTCAGCACGGCCAATGTGGTCGGCCAGGGCAGTTTCGGAACAGTGTATAAGGGCGTTCTCACCGACGATCGCCCGATCGCGGTTAAGAGGATCACAAATTGCACAGCGGAAGGAGAAACCGAATTCATAAACGAGGTGGAGATCATCAACAGCATTAGGCACCGGAATTTGGTGGCTCTGAGAGGCTTCTGCGTTTCCAGTGACGACAAAGAGGGGCGCCAGAGATTTTTGATTTATGATTTCATGGCTAATGGCAGCCTCGATGAACACATTTTTGGAGGCTGCAATGAAAACAGGGCTCCCCTGAATTGGGAGCAGCGGAAGAACATCGCCCTCGGCACGGCAAAGGGCTTGTGTTACCTGCATTACGGGGTGCAGCCAGCAATTTATCACCGAGATATCAAAGCTACTAATATTCTGCTGGACGATGAAATGAATGCCTGTGTTGCGGATTTTGGGCTTGCCCGGATAACCACACAAGGCCAGTCACATCTCACCACAAGAATAGCAGGTACCCATGGCTACTTAGCCCCTGAATATGCCCTCTACGGGCAACTTACGGACCGGAGTGATGTCTACAGCTTTGGCGTGGTGTTGCTCGAGATCATGAGCGGTAGAAAAGCTTTGGATACTTCAGCTGAAGAATTTCTTATAACGGATTGGGCGTGGAAGCTTGTCAAAGCAGGTAAAACTTCCAAGGTTATAGATAGCAGAATCCGGGAGGACGGACCCCAGAGCATAATGGAGAGATTTGTTATGGTGGGTATTCTTTGTTCCCATATAATGGTGGCATTCAGACCCAGCATGGTGGAGGCATTGAAGATGCTGGAAGGGGAGGCTCAGATTCCAGAAATCCCAGACAGGCCTCTGCCTCTCACACATCAAGGATCTTTTGCTCATGAACACGGCGACGGTGACTCTTCTGTCTCAGATTCACTACCGTCTTTCAGTTCATTTAGCATTATACGGTGACCATATACGCCTGTATTTTCTGGTACATTGTATTTTAATGCCGACTCCACAGTAAGGTCTTTGTCGTGACTGCGTACTGCGCAGACAAACAGCTGTAAATAAGTTAGAATTAAGCTAAACAGGTTTGGATAATGGGTCGGTCTTGTCGGAAGCTAATTTTGTTCTGATCTGGAGGCTTTTATGGTTTGAAAATTTCGTGTCTGTTGAAAAGCTTTTTTTTGTGGGTGTTGTCCACATGCTGCATTTGAAATGGTGTGTAAAGACCATGTGGGAGATGTGACGTTAAGTAGTTGCAGTACGAGTGAATTCTTAAATGCTCTCCACTTCTGAACCGCCACTTTTGTTGACGCTTCAGCATCTTTTACATGCATGCATTTAAGATGTACGGTTTTCCTGTCCACGTTGCGGAGATATTTTTATTTTAAACTCAACATGTTCGGCTTCATCGAGTGGATGGTCGATTGTTGAGTAACTACCTATAGTATATTTTGTTTAGTTTCTAGGCTTGTTCAGAGAGTTCTATTTTTGTAAATTCTTTTGTTTTGATCAATTAAAAAAAACTGAAATTATGGATGAGCATAATAAAAAAAAATTGAAACTATGGATAAGCATAATAGTTTTTTTAATAAATTTTAATATTTTATAAATATAGTGGAAGATTGACAGTCATAGCTTATAATTTTATTTTTATTTTTAGTAGTTTTTAAATATAATGAAAAATTGTCGTAATTTAGAATTTTGTTTCTAAGGGTTATTTTGGAGATTTGAATAATAAGAATTTAATAATTTGGAGGAGGCATTTCATTAAGGAAAAAAGTTAAAAGAAGAGTGTCACTCTTTTTTAAGGATTTGAGAAGGAGAGCTTTCATTAGGTTTGTGTTAACATATGGCAAAATTTAATATAGTGTTTTTTCTTCTTTTTTTCAAGTAAAAGTGTAAATTAGATTTATCTTCTCTTTGCTAACAATCTTATGTGAATTGTTATTGTCAAGAAACACCCTACATCATGATACGTTCTATTATAAATAAACTACTACTTGTGAAGAGTCATGCAATATGAGGCAATTGAATCAATCAATTATGAGTCATTAGTAGCAATGTTAAAACAGATTAATAAAACATCACTATCATTATTGAAAGATTTTTTAGTACAAGAATCAACATTATTTTTTTTGTTTCTACATTCCTTATTTAAATATTTATGTTTCTTAAAGTTCCAACATTTGAGCCTACTCTTTCTAGGGTTGTAAGTTCATCTCAATGTAATGTCCCTCGTTTTAGCACTACACTTTTCAGTGATTGATGGTCTATCTTCGGTGTGTTGTCGACCAGTCAGAAGCAGAATTAGGGTTTCCAGCTGCTTGGTGTGTTCTCTTGATGATTCAGGGTTTTGCTTGTTGGAGTTTGGTTGTTTGGATTGGGCTCTTTACGGGTTTTGAAAGCTTACATAATGTGTCATGCCGGTTTGATCCGGCGATTGTCGAATTTACTATTTTTAGTAAATTCTATTTTTAGCAATGGTCCAGTCAGCATCCAACTCAGTCAACCTTCCTCTTCTGGCAGTTCATTGGGTAATTCTGATTTTTGGCTTAAGGGGTTCATTTTGGAGGAATAAGTATTTTAAAGACAATAATGTTTTATTTTATAAAATAACCCCTTGTCCTAGTATTATGACTTTAAGTTGTTTTAAAGAAGGGGACCTTGAGGGGTATTTTCTCATGAAGGAAATATTTTATATTCCTAAAGTCAAAAATACTTCTTGGAGAAAGGGACGCCATTTTATGAAGAGGAGATTTTTAATAAAAGTCAAGATTGAACATTATGAAAGGGGGCGCCCAAACTTGGAGGGAAAAGAAGTCAAATTCAAATATGAAATTAGGGCGCATCTTCTAGAAGTTTCTGGAGAGCCTTCTCAAGTCTATATAAGGAGGCAGTTGCTCTTCATTTTATCATCTTTGGATTATGCTATTGTTATGCTGCCGAAATGGTTGCTGGATTGCTTCGAGGAATGAATGCCTCCTAGCCTTGGCTCGACTTCGTGCTTGAGAGATAGCACCTAGTGGAGAGGTTTGCTTGTTTGAGTGGCATTTTGTAGTGAGGTTTGCATTTGTAGTTTGGATTTGCTTATGTAGTTTGGTTTATTGCATTTTATGTCATTTTCTGGAGTTGCTGATAACAGGGCTGAATCTATAGTTTCACTCATAAATCAAAAAATACAAAAAGAGTTGTTCTGGGTATTGTCTCATTGGTTTTCTCTATTGGAAGTGACCCTCCATGAATATTTGCAGATTTTAATATGAAGCTTATGATTTTATAAAGCAAATTCATCATTCCTTGTAGGGTGCCCTTTCTGGAGTGCTTTGGGATCCGTGCCATTAATTAATAGCCACTTTTAGCTGCCCTTCCTCATTACTAAACTAGGCGCCATCATTTTGAGGGTCTATTGCATCAGATTTAAAGTCATTTGGGTCAGTTTTGAGTGATATATGAGCATTTTAGTGAGGTTCTGTGTTGCTGGTTTAGCATTTCAAGTTGCTGGTCTGTTATATCAGTCTTGAGTAATTTGCATTTTGGTGAGGAGTTTGTGTCTGGAAGGTCATATTTAACCTTGGAATGATCATATCTACTACTGCAGCAGTGGAGAGCTTCTAATCTTATTCATTGCAGGCATCTTTTGATATTTTTGTAAGCTGAACAGTAGTACTGTCAGCATTCTTTCTTCTGTTCTTTACTTTACTGTATTTCCCACTGGATAAGTGGAAGAGGCTGGCTTGCCGCCTATCTACAGTTGAATTACATTGTAAAATCTTTCATCTCCGCCCTATGGTAGCTCCATTCCCACTCCGGGTTTGAAAGCACATTCTGGGTGTTGAGTTTATTCAAAGTTGCATTTGTATTTCTTTAAATCTCCACCAAATGGTCGCCTCATTCCATTCTGGTTTGGGTAGCACATACTTGGTGTTGAGTTACTTTCAGTTGCAGTTCTGATTTATTGTACTGACGATCCTCTTGCCATATGACAACCTCTCTCTTGTTGAGATTGAGGCGCATTCTTGGCAACGAGTTATATTACTGCTGGTTTGATTGAACTAACCCTAACGGGTGCTTCATTGTTGTGTACTTGGCAAAATTTGAAAAAATTTGGTTCGGGATCTTTCCTCAGACCTATCCTTATCCTCTTTTTAATACCATCATTTTCCTTGGGTCTACCCTAAACATAAAGTGCATCCTTTGAACCCTCATCCGTGAATTTCTTCATTTCTTCACTAAACAAAGTAGCAACAGGGGAATCCATGTTAGACTTTGTAGCATACTCACTAATTGCAATAATTATGTTTTTCAATGATTTGGAAAAAGAATAAAACAAAAGAAAATATACATTTATCATTTTCCTCGATCATAACATCAACATATCATAATTGACTCAAAATAAGATCAAAAGCATTCAAATTCTTGAAAAAATAAAGTTTTCTTAACTTTTCATCCATACAATTTTATTTTCAAACATAAACTATTAATGAGACTCTTGATTTAATAATTTTCACCTATCATTTTCCATAAAATTGTATGTCTTAGTTAGTTTCCTTAGAAACATTTAGAAGAATAGAGGCAAAGACACACATAGGATTCCTTGTACTGTCATGTCATTTTTTCCTAGTCTTCATCTAATACACAAACATTTAGTTGTCTTCATCTAATAAACAATAAAAAAACTACAATAAAAATCTATTTTACTTGTAAAAGCATAGAAGAAGGAAAAGGAGATTAGAAGATTAAATGATATAAGTGAAGAGGAGTTTTTGAGTTGTCAAGATTAGATTTTGAGATGTATTTTGGTACAGTATCATTAAAGACAATAGTTAATATGGTTGTGTCTTATTTGGTGTTGGCTCATCCATATGTATATAGTTTTGTTTGAAGTTATATGTTGGCATCTTAGTTTGTATGGTCATGTCCTCTACAATTTCTAAGTTGAAACTTGCAACCTACAATGTGTAGGGAAGGGGTGGCTATTAGCTATGTAGAGGATCTACCTTAGTAAGATCTCTTAGTTGACTTAACAATAAGGTTGGAAATTCTTGGGTGTATAAAACTCCAAGTGCTTGAGAAGATCAAGGTATGAATTACAATGGAAGTGTGGTAATGAATGTTTAACAACTCCTAAATTTTTGTATTGCTTATGTGTGCTCCTAGATGCTTGGTTGTGTTTAATAAAAATTAAAAAATATTTTTATAAACCAACTCTTCTTGTTTCTTACAAGTCGATGCAAATTAGGCTTTGCAAGGAATAAAAAGGAAGTGTTTTGTATGGAAAAATCTAAATTCAATCGACACCATATAAAAATTAGCAAATGACTATAAGAATCATCTTGAGTAAACATGTAAAAATATGATTTCATTAGGGGAGAGGACCCACTAGTTGAGCATGTTTCAATATTGTGATAGTAGTTGTTTATATAATGTCCAATAGTTGTGACTTGACTACCCATAATTAAATGAAATGTATTCCTTTGATCTAAAAAACAATGCCACATCAGTGCTCAACTACCCATGATGTGAATGCACAAGTATTGGTTTCACTTTTTTTTCGGGCTTTTTGGACACTTTGACAAAAGCATGCTGATGTGGCATCATATTTGATGATGTGGCCCTAAAATGAAAGTTATAAGCAAGGGACTTGCCAAGTAAGCTATTGTAAAAAATTGAGAGTGATTTTGAAATTTTCACGTAGGATAATTAGAAACATGAAATTAGGATGCACAACTAGAGGATCCTCCCCCCCTAAACATGTAAGAATATGATATCCCATATATTTTTGCATAATTTCCCATAATTTCTTAACATGTTTAAGTGAAGCATAAATTAAATTAAGAAAAAGTTTATGGTCATATTGGACTTGTCTGTCACTGATGACGAAGCATCAGACAAGTGGCGTCATCTAAGCTTCTTGTCGGGACCGCGTACTGCGCAGGGCAGATAGTTGTACATTATATGGAATATTAGGGAGGTCCTGTGAAGGCTTATTTTGTTCCGATGTGAAGCTTGTATGGTTTGAAATTTTGGCATTGGAAAATACTTGTATGGATTTGGAAGGGTGCGTAAAGGCCACGTGGAAGACGTCAGTTTAGTAGTTGTAGTAGGAGCGAATCCTTAAATGCCCTCCACGCCATTTGTTTGGCTCTTGAACGTCTGCTATAGGCTAAGCATACATTCCTTAAATGTTCGGTTTGGCTGGTCAATACCTACCAAAGAATCTTACAATCTTCTATATATAATAATAACTAGCACTTGCACCCATAAGAGGTTCAAGGGATACGCCGATAGGAAATTGAACATAAAATTTAATTGAAGGTTCATTTTTGAACTAAAGATAACCCTTGACAAAAAAAGGCATAAATAGTTGCATTCAATGCCCACATTAGGGTCCTCGGTCTTTTGAACATGAAGAATTAATTAAAACAAAATATATTAATGAAGACTATGCAAACATGAACCAAGATAAAAATTTCTCACCCAACTAGTTTTCTTACCTGAAAATTATCATCTGTGGGTGCTTCCATCCAAAACTTGATGGTTTCTAATATGGATGCATTGATATTGCTACTAAGGTCACAAAGAAGTTCTCCAACCATATGCATGTCAACAGAAAAGCACTTGTAAAGCCAACATTATCTCAACTGAGAAATAAGAATGTGATATGCAAAGCTAAAGGCTCAATTTACAAGCTAGACACACTGCTTGATTTTCGTAAATGGAAATATTAACCTATGACTGACAGAGACTGATTAAACACGAGCATTTCTTGAAACACCATGTCTCAAAATAAAATGATTTTGGTTAGAATGAAGAGAATTAAAGATAACTGTTATTGTTCTGAATGCCTCATTGATTTTGGGAGCCAAATGTTTAGCCACAGGCAGGCTTTAGCCAATCATTTCGCTACAGGGGCAATACTTGGGTAGTTGATAGAGAATGCATTTTTTATTCCCCATGATGACAAATAATGCTATGATGCTTTTGCTAGGTGCCTTTGATAAGCTCATTTTCAAGTAAGAAAATGTTGATATTAAAACTCTTCCGCTCAATGACTTGTATGAATTACGATTCACAATGCTATGATTTAAGAATTATGGAAAATCACTTACAGAAAAAGAAGCAGGGGTGTAGTTTATCTATCATATGAAACAACATTTATACACAATCCTAGCACATTTTAGTAACATCCACACATTATGAAAAACAAACTATATATATGGTAGTGCCATTACTTCATCATAATGTACCCACCAGAGCCATTACGCATAAAACTCTGGGAAGGATCATTTCTACATGCGATCTATTTGACTAGAAAAAATAACCATTACATTAATTGATGTCTCCAGTATAACATGAAATAAGCTCAGTCATAACATGGTATTATAATCTGATATTTCCCTTATCATTTAAGCAAAAAGCCCACATGGGTTCGACATAGACCAACCAATCTCTTAACCACTCTTCCATCTTTCTTCTAACATGACTTTGAGTCCTCTTGAAAAACCCATGTGAACAAAGTGTGGAAAATTGTTTACAATGACTTACAGGAAAGTACATCAATTTTAAGCACCCAAAACAAACTAGTGAAGTACTTAGTTGCAAAAAAAATTGTTAGCAACTTCATATAAAAACAAGCACTTATTACAACTTTGATTTTATCTCACAAACTTATGACAAATTGTGGAAGATGTACTGACAGAATCTAAAAACCAATTTCAATAATGTCATACTAAATAGAAATGTAAGCACATTGGCTAAAGAAGTACATCACATGGAAAAATAACTATACAAAAAATAAAATAAATCCTCAATTATTTATTGAAAATGATACAAATGAATTTCATGTTTCTCTAACCAATGTTGCCTATAGAAAGACCGATCTTTTTCTACAAATCCGCAATTGCGTACTGAAAATGATACAAATGAATTTCATGTTTCTCTAACCAATGTTGCCTTTGACAGTTTTGAAATATTCTATATTTGTTCTTTAATGTCTTTCTTGCTTTTGTTTGTTTATGAAATTGACCCTTTGTTTGGGTGCTCCTATGAGCTGCTACTAGAGTCTCGAGAATCTACCCTGGTCATCTATGCATATTAATATAATTTCAATTTCTTATTTTGGTGAACCCATGGTTTTATATTGTAGTTTACTGCTTTAAATGTGCAACATGCCACAATGTTTTTAGTTGCTTAAAGATTAAAACTCAAATTATGAACTAGTTCACAAAGAGAATGCTAGTAAGTTCAAAATATTGTCTAAAATAATACCAGAAGATAAATCACACTACAAGATATTTAAGATTTGTATCACTATGAGTGGGATTTGAAAATGGTATTCAGAAAAATAAAATACACATTAAGCATTCAATTGGAATGATCAATCAAGTAAGTACACCCTCACATTCATTGAATTTGAAGAACAATTTCTAAACTAATGGTCATTTGGTTTAAGTTCCGGAAATCAAATCTACTTTATTGAAATGCACCACACGTTTCCTCTTTGAAGCAATGATTCCAGATACTAATACGTCTATGTTCTCCTGCAACTTTGCATGACACGTCATTTTATGATATGATCCACTGATGACAAGGGACAAAATACGGTTATTGTTGTGTTGCTTACATACAAAGCTACAAATGAATTCCAAGTTTACCTAACAATGCTGCTAAAAATATTCTTCCAATCAAACAGGCCAAAAAATTTAAAAAATCATGGGATATGATGGAAAAGAAATCGGAGGCAATGCATTTGCTGGTCTAACAGGGCAAATAAATGATTAATTGAGAAGATTTTAAAGGATCGTGATTAAAAAAACACCAAGGAAATATTAACACACACTATTCTCAGTAATATCTATTATGCTATGCAACAAGTTATTTTAAGGTTGGACACTAAAATGAACATTGTCAAAAGCCTTTAGAGTGAAAGAAGATAAGATCACAATTGGTCATGGCTCATAGTGAGAAGGTTAGCAACTTGAGTCACGACCTACTCTTAAATAATGCTTGGTTTTTAGTTGTTTTTTTTACTACAGTTCACAAGTTGGAGCCACAAACCTTGAGCTAATAAGTTGTGAATGGAATGATGCAAGGGCTTAGAATTAGATATATTATGAAAATAGAAACCCCTACTTAGCTACTCTGAACACCATCTTGCTCAGACTCAATCCTGTCAAAGTCATCAATCTATTCAACCATCCTCCTAATCAATCTATACTATAAAAAATGTCATGCTTTGTTCTGTAAAATGAGGTTAAAACATATTTCAAACTACTTCTGTAGTCTTTTGTACCAAGATGTTTGGTTGTTCAACCAAACCAACAAAATTTCAATGATTTCTATCTACAAAAATAGATCAAACACACATTCATGTGCAGGTCATTATAAATATAAAAGGCACTATTTTCTTGGTTATTTCCTTCAGATATAGTCTAAATAGTTCCTTTAGGCTGAACAACAGCACCATATCAAATACATGCAATTTTGTAATTTGCTTTAAGATCAATGAGAAGAAAGCAATCTCTCCTGCAATCATATAATATGCTTGATTATGATGACTTCATCAAAGATTAGTATACATACTCCGTTGTGTCAGCCAAAAAAAAGATACAGATACATGAATATTTTGCCACAATGACCACAATATAATTGGAGCTAAACTGAACACCATATCAAATACATGCAATTCTGTAGTTTTCTTTAAAATCAATAAGAAAGCAATCTCTCCTGCAATCATATGATATGCTTGATTATGATGACTTTATCAAAGATTAGTGTACATACTCTGTCTGTGTCAGCCAAAAAAAAGATACAGATACAAGAATATTTTTCCACAATGACCACAATATAATTGGAGCTAAAACTAAAGATTAAGTCAAAACCACATGATAAGATGGAAAAAATGTAAACCCTCAACAAATCCATTAGCCTAAACCAAAATGTACAGTCACAAAGTAACAGAATGGATCAACCCTAGGTTTTAATAAACATTAATTTTAGAAACACTGTCAAGAGTTCGGATTCAATGAGGCCAATTATTTCCACAAAAGGAGGGTTGTGTGTAGTAAGCAGAATGCTTACAGCCTCCTTCAACCGAAGCTCTCTACAGAATGCTCTGACATAGACAAACTTAATGAGGTTTATTCTCGTATAGTTGGGATCTGGCAAAAGATCACAATATAACATTTGAGGTGGCCACTCATATTGTCCTATCAAGATGAAAGCTTCTTAAAAAAAATTAAGTCTGAGTTCCCATTTTCCACTATTTTTTGTGACTCTCAGCCATCTTTGACAGAAAAAATAGGAATAGTGAAGTATCCCTACAGAGAAACTACAAATACAAGCACCCTCCATGGGAAAAATTCAAATATGAAACTGCATACTTGAAATACTCGTAAATTTTGGCAAATATATTTAGTTTACCTGCAGCTTATATAAAATTTCACGGCTGAAAAAAGACAGCTCCCCACTTCGTCTAGGGAAGTTGACGTTGTTTCGAAAAAGAACAAGCATTGCCTATAGGTTATAAGAAAATATATCCAGGCCCACACACCGACAAAGATGTTAATTCAATGCTCTTGGGCCAAAGGCTGATGTGCATGTTGTGCTAGCATTTTTTGGTAGAGGCCCTCACTAAAACTATCTTGTAAGATTGGAAGAAGTTTTCACTACATTGATATAATTTTAAAATGATTTTTTAATAAAAATGAAAGTATTTCTCAAATCTCTTTGGCAAGATTTGTCTCCTGAAATCTCCATCGAGCTAACTTTCACATGGTCAAGCAACATCAAATTATGTTTCTCCAATGGAAAGTTTCTTAGAAACTGTTGAAAAGCATAGATCGGCTAGACTTCAACCTATGACTTCCAATGTAAAACTTTAAGGAGGTAAAATTTTCATAAGATAAAATGGTTGGCAAATGTTTGTAGCCCAAAAGGCACGTGGTTTATGTATTGAAGGTGAATTATGAGAAAAATCATGGAATTTATTAAAGATAAATGCAAATCTTGACTAATTTTAGAAATCATGTACGTTGTTTAAGAAGACTTAGGTTAATTGACAAATATAATTTGTTAAAAAATTGGATTAAACCCTGAGTATGTGTGATTCAAATGTAGACAAAAATGATTTGAAGAGTGTTGGTTACAAATTTTTAAGGTGTGAATTGACCCTTGAATAGATAAACAACGTATACAAAGATAATATTAATTTTAATTGCCACTTAAGTGTTTTATCGCTGCACTAGGTACTCATTGTTCTTTGCAATGAAGAGCTTTTACAAATTATAAGGAGCATTACTTAAATCTTCATATTTTTGCTGAACTTGTCTTATATACACCATCATAATTTATTGTTCTTCACTCACATGTGAACATCATCTGGTAATAATGTGTATTCTCATTCATTACAACAAACATTTTTTTATGTATACATTGTTATATGCATTTGTCCACATATTTTACATACTATCTCAATGTTTCTCTGGTTATTATATAGAAAATAGGAATAAATGTAAATTGTAATTTTTGTTATTAATTATATTTTTACTTTATACTTTATTTAATATACAGTGGATAAATTTTTATTTTTTTCCTTCATTTTTCTTTTTTTTGGTTCCTTCTCCTCCATCTTTACCCTTTCATTTTTATTAACAATTCCAAACATTGATACAAATAATATAATCAAATTGCCAAAAACA
>VDFB02120164.1:0-12869 GCA_007258455.2 Sequoia sempervirens | reverse complement strand
GATTGCTTCGAGGAATGAAGGCCTCCTAGCTTGGGCATTGCTTCTCGCTTGAAAGATAGCGACTAGTGGTGAGATAGTGTAGTTTGAATGTTTTATTGTGTGATTTTTGCATTTTTAGTCTTTGTGAGGATATGTAAATCAGTTTTATGCATATTAGTGGTTTTCTGGAGTTGCACATTCATTGTAGCAGATTGATGTTTTTAATCATAAGTCATAAAATACACAAAGAGTCGTTCTGGGTATTGTCTCATTGGTTTTCTCTGTTGGAAGCGACACTTCATGAATATTTGCAGATTTTAATATGAAGCGTATGATTTTATAAAGCAAATCCGTCATTCCTTGTAGGGCGCACTTTCTGGAGTGCCTCGGGATCCGTGTCATTAATTAATAACCATTTTTAGTTGCCATTTCTTATTACTAAGTTAGGCGCCATCATTTTGAGGGTCTATTGCATTAGATTTGAGATCATTTGGGTGAGAAATGAGAGAGATATGAGCATATGAGTGAATTCCTAGGTTGTTGGTTTTTAATTTAAAAGTGCAGATTTGTGGAAAAACAGAACTATTATTTGATCATTGAGAGATTTATTGAACTGGCATCTCTAATCAAGCCTCAGAGAGTTCTTATATGATGTAATGCTAATCTTTCAAATTCCTATGCTCTTGGCAAGCGAATTCTCTATCATTTTGTAAGCTGACAGTAGTACTGACAGCAGTTCTTTCATCTTGCTTAATCATGTTTTGTAATGCTCATATTTACACTTTGTAATTGCAATTGTATTTCTTTATCTCCGCCCTATGGTAGCTCCTTACCCACTCTGGGTTAGAAAGCACATTCTGGGTGTCGAGTACTTTCGGCATTATAGTTATTTCTTTCAAGCATTGTAATTTCTGTTATCTCCGCCATATGGTCGCCTCATTTCCGTATTGGAGTGAGTAGCACATACTTGGTGTCGAGTGTGCTTTCAGTACATTAGATTCAGGGATCCTCTGACCATATACTCGCCATCATCGGCGCCATTCTTGGTTAGAGTTCTTGCATAAGCATTTTGATTTAGATCCTCTGACCAATGCTCACACCTTGCCCACATCGGGATCCTGGTGTACATTCTGGTTAGAGTTGCTTCAGCACGTTTTGGTTTAGCTGCTAACCTTAACGGGTGCATTGGTTTGTAATCTGCAATTTGAAAAAGTAAAAAAAAATTGGCTCGGAATATTTCACAAAATAGATTTAACACAACATGAAAACATATAAGAACAGGTAACATTATTCAGATGTGAAGGCACAGATGATTTACACAACATATTAGAAGTGAAGAGAGCTAAAGAAGACAATTTCATTAATCAAAGGATTTGAAGCTTGTTTACAGTTACAAAGATGCAAAAATTGCATGAGTCTGCTAGAGAAACTGAAGGGAAGAACCATTACAAAACATCCTCAATCAGGGTTTATTTTGAGATAGAAAAAAACCCTAAAGAAGATGTTTTGCACAACATGCAAAAATGTGAAGGGAACATATATTCAACTGTGAAGGAAAAGATGTTTTACACAACATATTAGAAGTTAAGAGAGGTAAAGAAGACAATTTCATTAATCAAAGGATTTGAAGCCTGTTTACAATTACAAAGATTCAAAAATTGCATGAGTTTGCTAGAGAAATTGAAGGGGAGAACTATTACAAAAGAGCCTCAATTAGGCTTTATTTTGAGATAGGAAAAACCCTAGAAACCCTAACCACTTGTAGAACCAATGGAGAGCAGACACCTGTCTAGTTCAATCCGATTTGAAGGCGTGGGTAAAATATTTCTGACATTTGGGACTGTCTCAACACTGATGAATTGAAGGTGGAGTGCAAGAAACTCTTGCAAAATTTGTTGGAAAATGTGGCTAGGGAGGGTTTGTAGATCAATGAATGCAATATAACGTCGTGGCTTGCTTTAGAATTTGTGGAGAAAGCATTGAAGATCGCTTTGGAGCCACTATAGGTCAAAATTAGTGGTTGCAAAAGTGGTTTCCACATTGAATCCATGTCTCCGTAACAAATGTTTGCGCGAAAGTTTGAATCCCAACTATAGCTGTTTTCTTGGAATTTAAATGTTGGTCATTGATTCATTATTGAAAGATGTTGCTTGGACAACTTGCACGTGAGCGCAAGAATCTCTTCAAAGGCTTGGGTGAACTCGTGCTATGAAGAAATAGTGCACTCAAATGAAATTAAAACATCTGGATAAGTGGTGTTGAATCATGTGTTGGATTTGTAGACATCTTGGAAGCTTTGGTCACTGTGGTTGCTAGGTGGCAGCAAAGTACATTAGCGTGGCTTTGAAACAATTGACTTTTAGAACCTACGCTATGAAGAACCTACGCGTTGCAATGAAAAGACAACACTTGGTGGGTATTAGTTGGTTTCAGCCTTTGAGTCATTAAGGAACGGGCCAACCATAGACACTACAAACTTTGATGAAGAAGACGCCAAGTCGGACCACGTCACTCTAAGTGTGACACGTGATAGCCAAGCTCATGATCACAACTTTGAAAGGATGAGCACTAATGAAGTTGTGTTGAGGAGTTGTGTGATGCAATAAGAAATCGTCCCTTGGAAGGAGGTGGCCCAACATTGAGGGAAGACACATCAACAACTTGAAGACACGTGGCATCAAAGCTCACTAGTGCAGTTTTGAATGGCCCTTGCCTTTACAACTCGTGTTATGAAGAAAGCTTGCTTTGCATTGAAAAATTGCCACCTAGTGCTTTGTCACTCTTGTTGGAATTCAATGATGCTTAAACTTTAGCTTGGGTTTACGCTAAGTAAATGACACTTGTCACTATAGTGCATGAGTGCGTGTTTATCTTTTGCTTCCTTTGAGAAGTTGTGCTGAACTGAAAGAATGCGCTATCAATAAGAGGTTGCCACTTGTGAGTGGTTTGACCTTTATTTGTGAGGCAAGCATAGGTCATCGGGAGTGACACATGGCGGATAAGCGCACTAGTGCAACTTGAATGAACTTGATCATTTAGAACCTACGTTGCAATGAGATTGTGCGCTCTCAATAAGGTGCACACACATTAGCACAACATCAGACCCGCTAGCTTGACACGAGTGGGAAAACCATCAACGGTGGGATCCATGTGGCAGCAAAGTGCATGAGCGCAAGTTTAATGGGCTCATAGATTATGAAGATGCACTTTAAAGGATACATACACTCGAATGAAATTCGTCATTGTGGCTGCACAACGGACAATGGTAGGGACCACCATACAAGCGGACTGAAAAAAGACTTAAGTGTTTTTAAAAGGAATGCGATTAATTGGCTTGGCCGATCACTAGGATAAAGGGGTCGATGAAAGGATGTAGCTAGAGACAAAGTCATAACTTAAGTGATCTACAACAAGCCAAGCCGATCAACACAAAAATAGAACGCTAAGGCACAAAAGGACCCAGAGGGTTTAAGGTTTAAAGAATATAGAGAAACCCTAGAATTTCGCAAAGATTGACACAATTCTCAATAAATTTCTTAGATTGGTTATAATCAGTGAAGAGTGTAATGGGGGGAGTCATAGAGTGACTACAAGTTTTAATGTTATAGCATACTCATTTAAAGCAGTATACACCATGCAGATTCCCTCACCATCACATGTACACAAGTTTTACTAGAATTTGTAAAACAAAGATTAACCCAAAACTAAGTACAAGGAGTTGATGTAATAAAACTATTAATACATGCCAAAATGACATAAAAGAGTTAGTTTCCAACAATACGAGAGAGATGTTAAAAATGCTCAAGAGCAATAAGCAAAATACATAAAGAAAGCTCATAATGGCTTGAATGAATAACAAGCTAGAAGAGTGGATACATATATAAGAAAGAGGGGAAGCAAAACCAACCAATGAGAAAAGTAATTCCAACTATAAAAAATAGGTGGGAGTTACACTCATGGAGAATGCCATCTACCCTTATAACGATCACCATTACTAAGCAAGTTAAATTAAATGTGTAGAAAATACATAATATCTAAGGAAAATAAAAACACTACACTTTGGCCCCCCCTTAAGCATAGCTTGGGTGGGTGATACGATGGGTCTTGACAAATGAAGCCTTATTTGGAACCCATCTACAAACAGAACCCTCCCAAAGAAAAGAAGCTGATAGTTATCATTCATTTACTAATAAGCATTCCCTTCTTTACGATTCACAATAGTTTGTTTCTTTTCTCGAATGTTTGTTTCCATGGTTATTCTTGATTTTGCCCCATAAAAGTTGTCATGGACTATGATATTAATTTGTAGCAACAATTACCCTTTATGTTGGATGCCTTTGAAGGAATCTTGGGAGAGTGTTCTACAACATCTTTGTGATTGTCATGGAATTCTTCACTCGCTGCCTTGAAAGGCAGTTACATTGCCAATTATCCTTGCTACTTTAAATATTTATTGGTTCGTAATTCACTACCATATATTCTGATTTGAGTATCATTGGCTAGCAATTGTTACTTGATTCAAGGGTGTAGTTTTTAATAAATCAAACATATGCATGTGAAAACGTAACAAGGGGTTGCCGGATAAAAGCAACAAATTATTTTCTGTTGGCATGTACAATATTGTGGCGACAAGGCAACAATGGTAGAGAACCCTTGAGTTATTTGTAATGCCCTTTATTGGGTTGTGTGTGTGTTAAGTAGGTAGTATTGTGTGTTGTAATCTTGGATTCTAATTCATAGCTATTGAGTTGTCATTTCCTATTGTATTTGTCATATGGTTCTTGTCACATTTGTAATTTGGTTTCTTGTGTGGAGCTACAAGAACTTAGCTACCTTTCACGAGGCACTTGGGGTCTTGATTGCATATTAACATCTTCCCAATACACAACCTTGGAAGAGAGCAATAGTAGATTGCTTCTTGATCAACCAACATATCAAATCTGAATGAAATAAGAAGTTGTAACTTGAGGTGGATTTGCAATCCTAAGAATCACCTGTCCAATCTAAATTTGTATACCCCAGCAAGTCAATATCATACTTGTTGCATAAATATGTAGATGGCCGTGTTAATAAATAATTGTGTAGTCGGCCATATTAGTAGGATGTATAAAACAAATATAAAACAAAATACAATAATACTCTTCACAAACTAATGTAACAAGTTGTAATCAACAATTAGTTTGATGGTTGGGTAGTTAGGAAGCATTGCCAACGATTGGTATCTCAACCAACTTTGGCTGGCTATTTATGTACTCATTTCATTTGTAGTCTGGACAATCTGATGTGCTGTAATTCCTATCATACTTAATGAATGAATGCAACTTCTATTTTGTGCACTATGTGTTCTTAAATGATCTATATATATGCTCTATGTTTTGTAAGTTCATTCGTTTACCCTCGTAGTACATTGCAAGTATCCTAGTGAGTAAACATTTGGCATCGTTGCCTAAGTGAACTTGGGAAAATCACTTGACGATTGAATGGCATCGTGATAGGTCTCTCGACGGAAGAACCCATACAAACAAATGAGGAAAGAGAAGACGACTTGATAGAAGACGTTGTCAACCTGTGGGATATCTTGTTGAGGGAGAACGTACAAGGGGAGGCTCTCAGGCGAGAGATCCCTCATTCAGTCATTTGGTACAATTTGTACGTCAACCCAAAGGTCAATCGTCTCCTCAACTGGTTGCCAAGGTTGCTGGCACGTCATTACATCATCTTGCAAGATCTTCGGGCAAAGAGTGACCAAGAGCACCGAAGACAATAGATGCTACAACGGTACGAGGAAAGGAACAAGTGGGAGGAAGAGGAACGTGACACTAGCCGAAGGCATACTCCCGACAATCAATGATCGTACGCCCAAGAATTAATGCCTGTACAACCCAATAAGGACAAAAACTGAGTACCAAGCGGGCAAGAAACACTGGAGGAAAGGGTACAACGATCACTTAGATTAAAGGAACAAGAAGCTCGACGGAGAAGACTAAAACAAATTGTTGAAGAAACAAATGATGACCTTAATGAAATAAATCAATCTATTGTTAAGTTATACCAGAACTATGCCGAGGAAAGTGATGAAGGAACTTTTAGAATACCATCGACAACAGACATGGAAACTTAAAAATGATGAAAATGAACTTTTCAAAGAACTTGAAAATAGTATAAGCTGTATTCGAGAGTTGTCCATATTGGACGACGAGGGACCAAGGATTGGAGGATTCGAGCCGAAGACCCTTGGGAAGAGGGAGTACCGGTACAAACCCTGAGAGACTCAAGGTACAGAGGACATTAAGAGGGGATGTGTTGTTGACCTGTACATGGCCGAGAGTGCAAGAGAGGCACTAGAAAGTCAGAGGAGAAACAGTCCAATCAGGTCCAACGTACAAGGAGGGAATCGGGGAACAAACATGGTGACTCTACCAATTGAAAGGCAGAAGCTGCTGAAGTTCACAGGGAATGGTTCAGAGGATCCCGTACATCACTGTAAAATGTGTGAGGCAATATGGATAGCAAATGGGAAGAACGATGTGGATTATTGGCTACAAGCGTTCCCAGCGACGTTGAGAGGCATTGCCATAGATTGGTACACAGAACTGGATGCAACAAATAAATTCTCATGGCGATTACTCAAAAGAGCATTTGAAGAGGGATTTAAACTCCTGAAGGACAACAATGAAATTGTGGTAGAAATATATAACACAAAGCAAGGAAAGAAGGAGAATGTACGAGCCAAGGAGTTGTTGGTGAAGTTGGAGACATAGCTGACAAACAGCTTAAAGAAACAGTGGTTCATTGAAGGACTACTTCCCTCCTTATGGAAGAAAATGAAGGTGGTACCTCCATCGTCGTATGCGGAAGCTTACAACCATGCGATGGACATTGAGAGTGAGAACAAGACATCCTCTCGAGGGAAGAAGAAAACTGATGATGGCAGTATGGAGAGTAGCGAAGATGAGTCAAAGATTGTACAAGCCCTTCGATGGGATATGATGAGGATAATGAAGGAATCGAAGGCTAACAGGGAGAGTTTGAAGGAGTCCAAGGAATTATGGTGTATTGAGTGCAAAACAAAAGGTCATACCAAGGCGAATTGCCCGAAGAAATTGTTCTATGACATTTGCTAAGTTATGGTACACTCCATCAAGGAATGCCTGCACAATCTAAAGGCGAGAAGTTCGCACATGTTCTTAGCACAAGGGGAACAGTCAACCCCTCCGGCTACACCACCAAAGCTTTCAAGTAACAATGCATCCCTTGGAGGTTACCACAACGAGTGAAGAAGCAATAACAATACACCGAGAGGCAAAATCTAGTACGACAGTAAGGGTAGACCCATGATACAATGTCGGAAGTGTAATGAATGGGGTCACTTCGCCAGGGAGTGCCAAAACAATCAAGGTACAGGAGGAAGACTTTGTAAGTGGTGTGGATTGGGCAATCACAGAGATACCGACAGCCCGAAACAAAAAGGCATAAATATGTTGGAGGTAGCTGGCGAGGAGGTTTGACTATCACAAGAGTGCAGACGAAGAAAGCTACTTATCCAAACCCTCGTACAAAGAAGGAAAGACTCAAAGAGGCCTAAACGGAAGTGGAAGAGGCAATGGCTAAGGAACGAAAAACTTCCAAGGTGACTAATATGTCGTTGCAGTCTGAGTCTGAGAAAAACATCGTACAACAGGTGCTCCACGCAATTGTACCCATCAAGGTAACAAACCTTCTGCAGATGATGCCCCAATTGAGAGTAGCACACATGAATGTTGTTGAAGACAACATAAACCTTCAGGAGGGTCCAATCAAGCGTACGACACAACCGTCGACAGGACAGGCCTTGGACCCCATGCTACTCACAATGAACATCGAGACGAAGTTTTCCATCGTATAGATGGAGATCATGGGGTGGGAACTCTCCAACACCATTTTCAACGAAGGCTCTGGAGTGAACGTACTACCAGAGGAAACCTGGAAGTGTTTGGGGAAGCCAACTCTCTGGCCCCCCACATTTCATCTAGTAGGCACTGATCAACATGGCATCAAACCTCCTGGTACACTAATGGCGCAGAAAGTACTATTGGCACAACAGTTCTTGTTGAATTTTTTCTTCATCTCTCTAGAGAAGAAGGCATACAACGCACTGCTAGGGAGAGGATGACTTATTGCTGCCAAGGCAAATCATAACTGGAAGCGGAATACACTTTCAATCAAGAACGACAAGAGGAATTATGTTATTGACTTGAAAAGCCAAGCCGTCAGCGAAGAGTTGGCATCCTCTAGATTAGAATCAGACGGGGGAGAGTCAGATATGGACAAAGGATGGAAAGCTATGGAGCCGAATGACGAGGGCATACTTGAACTCGAGAGTTGCTCGGAAGATGAGACAAGCTCATTGAGAATTGGCAGATGAAGGATTATGAAGTATTCCACCCGGAATGCAACATGTTACAAGTTGGGGACATAGAAGAAGAAGAAGACAAAGGTACGATTTGCCGGTCATTCCCATTAGAGTATGAAGAGTACAAGGATGGAGTAGCAAAACTGGATGACACACCAACACATAAGTTCGAGCATAAGTAGTTAATTAAGTACAAGGAACCAAGATTGAAGAAGGTGAATCTCAGAGAGGAAAACAAACCTAAGACAATCCTTGTCGGTGATGACTAGGACCCTATACTAAAGGCAACGACGTTCAAGATTTTTATGGAATATAAGGATGCATTTGCGTGGATGTACAAAGATTTGAAAGGCATACCACCAAAATTGTGTGTACATAGGATCCCTATTGTATCGGGAGTACAACCTGTATGGAAGAGACCCTATAGAATGAACACGAATTATGCCGGCAAGGTACAAGACGAGATTGAGAAGATGTTGGAAGTGGGCATCATATTCAAGGTGGAAGTTAGCGATTGGGTGTCACCAATCATCATCTCATTGAAGGAGTCAGAGCAAATTTGGATATGTGTGGACTTCTGGTGCTTGAACACGGTAACAATCAAAGACCCATTCCCAATCCCCTTCATTGACATGATCCTGGAAGAGGTAGCCAGACATGTACTCATTTATGGACGGGTTCTCTAGATATAACCAAATAAGCATCGTTGAAGAAGATAAATTGAAGACAATGTTCGCGGTCGAAGACAGAGTGTACGTGTACAATTGAATGCCATTAGGGTTATGTAGCATGCCAGCCACCTTTCAAAGAATCATGTTACACATTTTTGACAAGATGTCAGTTGGCAACTTTAAGGCATTTTTGGACGATTGGTCAATCTACTGTGATAGGGAGAAGCATTTGAAAGCACTCAGAGAATGTATGGAGAGGTGTAGGGCAACACGCCTAGCACTGAATTCAAAGAAGTGTCGATTCTTGGTATCGCAAGGAAAGCTGTTGGGCCACATTGTCTGTTAGGCCGGATTGAAGACGAACCCAGACAAGATAAGCGTCATCTTACAGATGGAGGCCACACAGAACATCACCAGAGTGAGATCCTTCCTCAGACATGTGGGCTATTATTAGAGGTTCATCAAGAACTTTGCACAAATTTTCTAGCCACTTGACATACTCACGAGGAAAGGACAACCGTTTGTGTGGAAGGACAAGCAAGAGAAGGAATTCAATGAGTTGAAGGTACGGTTGATCAATTCACCAATATTGGCGTACCCGAACTGGAACAAAGAGTTTCACGTACACGTCAATGCCTCAAATTATGCAATTAGAGCGACATTGGCACAAGTGGGCGTACAAGGATTGGATCATCCAGTATTCTTCACCAGTCGCTTGTTGTCAAAGGCAAAATGGAACTACAGTACGATGAAAAGAGATGCCCTAGGGATGGTGGACGTGGTGCAAAAGTTTAGACACTACCTCTTGCAACATCATTCACGTTATATGTGGATCACCAGGCCCTGATGTACGTAGTAAATAAATGTATAATACAAGGGAGAGTAAGTCTATGGTTGTTACTGCAAGAATTCAAGTTTCCAATCATCGTATGTTCAGGAAAAAGCCATGCAATCGCCGACTAGTTGTCAAGAATCCAGTCTGGCAAACTTGCTAAGGGTGGAGTAAACAAAGACTTTCTAGACGCTCACTTGTTCCAGATTGCAACACTTCCTTCATGGTATGAGAAGATTGGTGAGTACTTGTCAGTGTCGACATTTCGGAAGGAGATGCCGCCAGTCGAACGGAGGAAGATCGTACTAAAAAGCAAAACCTTCCAACTTATCAATGAACTACTATATAAGATGGGGCCAGATCAAATATTGAGGCGATGTGTGATGGAGGAAGAGATTCTAGGCGTAATAAAAGAGGCACATGAAGGCCTAGCCGGAGGACACATGGGACCCAATGCCACAACAAAGTAAGTTCTTTTGGCAGGATTATGGTGGCCAATGGTACATACGGACTAGCGAGAGTGGGTGACGAGCTGTGACACGTGCCAAAGAGTGGGAAAGCATCTCAAGCGAGACTATAAGTCACTGTTTCCATCCCAACCCCAAGAGATGTTCGAATGTTGGCGACTGGACTTTATTGGGTTGTTGAAAGTGAGCGAATTGCATCAGTGCCAGTACAAAGCCGTGGCCATTAAATACTTGACGAAGTAGGCAGAGGCTTGTGCATTAGCATAGAACACCACACAAATTATGGTAAGATTTATCTATGAACAAATAGTGACACAATATGACATTGCAATCCAGGTCACTAGTGATTGAGGGGGGCACTTTGTCAACCATGTCATACGGTTGATAACGACAGAGTTTCGGATATTCCACAACTTGTCAAGTTCGTACTACTCGAGAGCCAACGACCAAGTAGAGTCTACAAACAAAGTACTAGTGTCCATTATTCACAAGTTGTGCGGTGAAATATTCCGAGCCAAATTTTTTCGTTTTTTCAATTAACAGATTACAAAGCAGTGCACCCGTTAAGGTTAGAGGAGAAAACCAAAACGTGCAAGAAAGCAACTCTAACCAGAATGGCGCCGATGATGGCGAGCATTGGTCAGAGGATCTTCCTATTCTAAATGCAGGAAAGAACTCGACGTCAAGTATGTGCTACCCAATCCAATGCGGAGTGAGGGGCGACCATATGACGGAGTGAAAACTAAAAGCAATGCTTGAAAGAAACTACTGAAAGTTGAAACACTCAACACCCAGAATGTGCTTGCTGACCCAGTGTGGGTAAGTAGTGACCATAGGGCGGAGATCTATCTATTACAAACTTCAAATGAAATTGAGCATTACAAATTCAAGTCAACAAGCTGAAGAATGACTGCCAGTACTACTGGTCAGTTTACAATTTAATATCATACGCCTGTCAAGATGTTAGAGCTGGAAATATGAATCTTTACAATACAATAAAATCTCTCTTGGCTGAGTTCAAGAGGCCACATCAAATCATTACAAATATTGAAATTAACATTCTGTTTTTCTGTTTTCCACAAATCTGTATTTTGTAATTAAAAACAGCAGCCTATGAATTGATTCAAATGCTCATAGCTCCCTTACAACTCACTCAAATTGCCCAAACTAAGATGCATAAGACTAATATGATGATGGCGCCCAACCCAACAACTTAACCCGGACTCAATATGCAACGAATGTTTAATGCACGAATCCCAAGAAGGCTGAAAAGGTACGGCCTTGCTGAGAAAGGCGATTTCACTTTAAAAAATAATGCAAGCACTATAAAATCTATAAACTGGAGAATATGATTGCTCTTGACAAACAAGGAGAATGAGACGATACCCAGAAAGACTATTTTTGTATTTTTCAAGATATGAGTAAAACATGCAATCTGCTGTATTAAATGATGCTAAAATGCTGAAACACTAAAATGCCCAAAACAGATTCAACAATGCAAGAAGCTAAACACAATGCTCAAACTAAATGCAATCACAATACAATGATTCACCACTAGATGTTGTCTTCCAAACACGAAGTGATGCCCAAGCTAGGAGGCCTTCATTCCTCGAAGCAGTCCCAGAGCCAATCCGGCAGCATAACAGTATAGTCGTCCAAAGATCCCCAAAATGATGCACAAGACTCCTCTTTATAAGTTTCGTTTGACTTCACGAAACCCTAGAATCAGCTTTTAGGTCAAAACCTCTCATCTCCTCAAGATGGCGTACTTCTCCTTTATGGCTTAAGATTTGATATTTTAAATAAATATCATGCTTTGATAATTTCGCCCTTCATATCCTTGCTTTGACTTTGCAATAATTAAAATATTCTTTTAATGAGGGCGCCACCCTCAAAGACCCCTTTTTAAAAACATCTTTAAGTCATTAATCTAGGCCCATGGTCATCGTTAAAATATAATATTTAAATGTGACTTTTAATTAAATGACTTAGCTTATCCCTCCGAAGGTGCTCTGAAGCCAATACTGAGCCAAACATCTGACCAACTGAAGCAGGAAGTCAACCGAGCTGAACTCATCTGGAAAGCTGCCAAAAATAGAATTTACTAAAAATAGTAAATTCCAAAAAGTGCTCTGAATGCTGAGATGAACATACCACTGCGAAGCCCTCTGAAAACCCAGAAGGAATCCGCCATTGAATCCACCATCTCTGAGCAAAGACCTCCTCAAAAATAGGAAACCCTAATTTTACCTTCCGACTAGCCTTCGGGTTTCCAAAAAAAAGGCCAACGGTCACATGAACGATCAGGTTTGAGAAGGGGACATTACATGCGGCGTGGAAGATGTTGACTAGGAGGAAAGATTAACCGTCGTACTATGGGCATATCGCATGACATACAAGGTCATGATCAGGCACACTCCATTCCAGTTGATGTGCGACCAAGAGGCAATAGTGCCAGTGGAGTACATGGTGCCGAGCCTAAGGACAGTGGTCGAGAACAGACTGGGTGACACAAAGAGCCTAAAGGA
>VDFB02120161.1:0-36784 GCA_007258455.2 Sequoia sempervirens | reverse complement strand
TTGTTGCCTGCGTATGGTAGCCAATTTGTGAGAGAACAATAGTTTGAACGCCATAAAACTCAATAGTATTAAAATCCCAGCTTTTGTACAGATTTATTTTAACACATATGACAATATTTATATGGTATGATCACTAAGTAGTTATTGGAAATAAATAAATAAATAAATACAATGTGCAGCTTTTCTTGTGACGATCTTACCACAATGTAGAATAATTAGCACTAAATAAGATTCTCATTTAATTTGATCACAAATTATAGATATGATGCTTGTTGCGATTCATTTCTCTTGCTATAGTAATTTGGGCATTAACAAATAATTCCAAATGCCTTATGCCTTTTTGCTTTTTATGTTTAAAAATCTAAAGGAGGAACCATATAAATCAAAATCCTAAAATATGGTTAATAAAAATTAGAATAAGTTCTCATCAATCTGTTTGCAATTTCACTTAAAATGCAATTCCCATAATCAAGAAAAATAAAATCAACAATAAACTCTCTCGCAACTCATATCTAAACTATAGAGATTGTAGTTTGTACGCCAATCCCTCAATGGTATGATGGTTGCAAAAAAAATATACGTAAATGCATGTGTATGTACCTACATACATTTTGCCTAAATTTACATTTCTATAAATTCAAAATTGAAAACCCCAAATTTTTAGTTCACCATATGTACATGTACATATATACATATATGTATGCACGTGTGTACATATATATGTGTATGTGTGTACATGTATACATTATGTACATAATGCACGTACATGTATGTGTACATTTATATACATACATGTTGTACATGTATACATTATGTACATAATGCACGTACATGTATGTGTACATTTATATACATACATGTGTACATGTATGTATTATATAGACATATGTGTATGTGTGTATGTAAATTATGTATGTATATGTATGTGTGTAAGCATGTATATATATATATACATACATGTATGTGTGTATGTATGTATGTATTATATATGTGTATGTGTGTATGTGTGTATGCATGTATATGCATATATATATATATATGTGTGTGTGTGTGTGTGTGTTGTGTGTGTATTTTTATGTAATGTACATACATATGTATGCATGTATGTGCATAAATATATGTATGTATGTATGCATGCGTGCATGTGTACATATATATATTGATGCATACATATACATACATGTATATACATGTGTACATACACATACATATCTGCTTATACATATGTACTACACACATCATATATATATGCATGTATACATGTACACATGCACTCCCACATACATACATGTGTACATACATACATGTACACATAAATGTATATATGTACATACACAAATGTATTGAAAGTCTCTTTGGAGTTGTCAAATTTCTTATGTTATCTAAGTTGTTACAAAAGGTGAACTATTGAGTTAAGTTCATTGAAGAGGAAAATAAATTATATGATGAAATAAAGGTCATTCCATGCTTACAAGGCCAAGGTTTCTAATCAAACATAGCATTCTCGAGGCCTAAATTCATCTTTCATGAAAGAAAAAGATGATATCAAAAGAGATATTGTGCCTACAAAACATGTGTGCAATGTTTATATTTTATTCCTAAGGAATTTATTTCAAAGAATTTTAGTTATTAGTTTAATATATGTTTTAAGTAATCGAATAATTAAGGAAATGTTAACCTTTTTATTTAGTGTTTGATTTAAAAAATAATTGATTACAAAGAAAGGCTATATATGTGACCAATTGTAATGAAGAGTATTTTTTTATTTTGATCTAATTTTAGTATTTTTTTGTATGGATCCATATTTATTCTTGGTTGCATATTACATGCATCTATGATTTAATAGGTTCACATAGAGATAGATATAAAGTTTGAACTAGAGATCTCATTAGATACATTTAAATTTAAAAATGTTTTCTAGTTTTGAAACTTGAAAATTTTACATTTAATTTAAATATATATTTTTTTTTAGTTTTGAAAAAATTTCAATTTAAATTTGTTTAGTTCATCATGTAATTTTGTTTTAATGATATGCAGATCTCTATCTATTTATATATATCATGGCCGATGAGGGATCTCATCATTCCCCTCATTTTGAGCGAGAAGCTCAAACTAGATCAAATATATTTCAAGATAGTATATATATATAGTTTGTTATTATTTACATGTCACATTTATATGTATTTATGTTTTATGGTTTGAATCTAGGTTTGTTAAATATACGTGCATTATTATGGTTTGATGTTCACTTACATTACATCTATAAATACATCGCGCATTATTAGTTTATGGTTTTATTTATTTAGCAAGGAACAAGTACCTTTATTTAAATTTAAATTATGGTTTGTTCAAATGCACTTGTTGTACATATCTATTTACATCGTGAAATCAAAATGTTGTCCACTATCTAATGGTTGCTATTTGTAAATTTAAAAAGATGGACATGTACATGTAATTAATTTAAATAAATAGTTCAAATGTATTTGTCTTTAATAAATAGGTCAAGAAATAGAAAAAATTGAATGCAAATATGCTTGAGATTAATGCTATATTTTAAAGTAGAACATAAAAATGCAATTGGAAATAGATGATAGTTCTTGATTCTTTAAAGCTCTAAATGTTCATTTTTAAAGTCAGTATAGGTTAAATACATTTAAATTGTGCATATATCATGCTATACATGAACCTAAGAATTCCATATAATCTAATACACATGTTAATTTGAATGTGCATCTAAAGAATTCTTGAACTAGATGATGAGTTATACTTGTGTCCAGTTGAATGTAAATGAAATCAAATATATATATATATTCAAGTGTTCACTTAAGAATTCCATATAATTCAAAGAAAGCATGTAAGCTATAAGTGGAGTTGAATGTAAATGAAATCAAATTTCTAGTCTTGAAAGTTTAAGAATTCAATGTGGAACATTTATATATATGCAATTGGAAATTGATATATATTTAAATCTTGAAAGTTATGCACATTTAATATAAGTAGATCTAGATCTTTCTGGATGACAATTCTATATAAATTAAAAATTGATCAATCCATATTTAATTGTACTGGAAAGATGGACCATTACATAACTGGTAAACAAAGTTAAATTGATGCTAAAAAGTAGCTATCTCAAGCACCCCAAACACCATCTCTATGATTCACTACAATGTTCATATATTCCAATGCACCTTGAGGTGAACAAGAAAGACCAAACCAAGAGAACCTAGATACAATCTAACATTAATAAAATGGATTTAATAACTATAAGTTTAAAAGATAGGAGCTAATGTTCTTAAGAAAATTTGGATTAAAGATGAAATCAAATTATAAGGTCAAGTAATTTTTTATTAGGAGATTGGATTTGAAATGGATGATAGTCCAGATTAAGGATAAGGTCCCTAGATGTTGAAAGCTTTGGGTGATGACGAAAGGACAATATGATGTATGGACTAGATTGAGACCTTGAGTAACCAAATTTTGATGTTCAAGTGATGATTTTTTATTAAGGATGGAGAATGAATGTATGGTTCAGATGGATCTAGATGGATAATTTTTAAATGATTCTAGGATGATTATGGTTAAATGGGTTATTACTTGATAAAGTGATCTTAACTTGATGATTAGGATGAGGGATGCTTACCTGATGAAAATAATAAAATTAGGATGTGATGATTAGGATACATGAAAATCCAAATGACCATTTAAAATTATTGAATGTCGTGTATTAGTAATGTATAAAAAATAAAGAAAACTAGAGACAACATTTATGTCTAGATTCTTCACCACTCAAACACCAAATCAACTAGATAATTATATAAGTTTGTGGAGTTGAATGTTCAAATGAAATGAAAGATTCATGTGAACTTAAGAATTTTGTGGAACATAAATAAATTTAAATGCAAAATTGGAACATAAACTAGGTTTTGTACAAATTGTTGCACGTATATATATATATATATTCAATCTAGCTCATGTATATAAGTGGAGTTGAACAAATATTTAAATTCAAAGATTTGAAAGTGAAAGTTTAACAATTCCATGTGTCAAACATAAAAATTTACAATCAAGGAATCTAGAGAGATGATATAAAGGAATTTATAGAGATTCTCAAGAGTGAAAGTTTAAAAGAATGAACCATGTCCAACATGTAAAAATGCAATTGGAAATTTAGATGATTTAAAGGAATTTAGGCAAAATGTAAATTAAAACATTTTTAAAGTCACTGGGTTTTGTATCAAGCATATATATGATCTAACATACATGTCACATTCTAAAAAAAAAACCCATTCTAAATCATGTCACATGTCCAATCAATACAAATATATAAATTATCTAGATTTGGAGTCATAAATGTGTACACATGTATCCAAAAAACAACTTAAAGCTCCTGGTACATAAAATTTGGATCCTCTCTATCTTTAATTATCTCTAAAATCTTCTCATGATCTTCAATAGGAAACCTCCACTTTTGTTTGGCACGTCCTCTTTTAGGTAAAGTTTCTAAATTTATTTTTGTTGCCAAAACTAAGTGACTGTAATGTAGAACCTTTTGTCTTGGCCTATAATCAACCAATATAATATCATTTTTATCTATCTTTATTTGTTGATAATATGTGCCTTCAATAACAATTGATCCAATGAGATACTCTTGTCCATCACCATTTGTCATTGATTCCACCAATTTTCTTTTTGGTTGCGTATATCTTAGTAGATAGTAATCTACACCTTCCACATTTTTAGGATCTGCAACTACAGTGAAAATATCTCCTATACACACACCACATATATACATAAAGTAAATTATACATTTAAGTTGTAAAAATTTATATTTTATATTTGAAACTTACTTAAACATAGAATATATATATATATATATATATATATATATATATATATATATATATATATATATATATATATATAATTTAAATCTTGATTTTAACTAAATTAATCAATTTTCATACCTATAACAACTAAATCAGATACACATTTGTAATCAGCTGAATATAGTGGATCGTAGACATCGACATTGTCATCTTCAACAAAAGGAGGCATTGATATTAAGTGTTTCATTTCCCATTTTGAAACATACCCATCTCTAATATTCTCACATTGATCAATATTTGCATTGTCCTCAATGCAATCAATACAAAAACATGATTTTTCTCTCACATTAATTGCATAAGGCCTACTACTCCCTGTTGTCATGATTTGATGCAGATTTCTAATACCATGAACTGCTTGACAATTATAAGGATTTAATCAATCAATATTTGTTTAAATTCAAACTTGAAAATTCAATAAATGAAATCACATGTATGTACTTGAACTTTGAAATTCAATTTTTTAACAAATTTTGACTAGACATGTACCTGTAACTTCCCAAAAATATTGTGTGTTGTATGTTGAGTCGTGAGCAGAAAAATGACTTTTGCACCATTCAACAATTTCGTTTGCATTTTGTATGGCATTACCTACAAGTTACACACAAGTTAGCACAATTTGTCACCTATTACTTTCAAGGAACTTAAAAGAATTTAATTTAGTTTTTAAATATATATGTCTAATATTTTAAAAAATATCAAGCTAAATTGGACATATATATATATGGTGAAAACTTTACATACCAGCAAGTTCATGTTGATGAATTGCACGCTTCACACATGCTCCTGCTCCATCGTGCTCTCCTTTTCCATGTCCACTCTCATAAAAATTCCACAAAAATTTGGTGTTGTGTCTAGCATGTTGACTGCTTAACCAAACAAAGGCTTTTGCAGACTTAAATTGTCCTGTGAAGTTACAAATAATTAAACACTTGAAAACCAAATTAGCTTCAAAAAAGTAATTATATATATAGATTTAAGCAATCAAACAATTTAAGTCTCAAAGTTAAAAGTAAATATAAATTAAATAAAAATAATTTAAAAAACAATGTACTTACCAGCACATCCATCAGACCATATCCAGTGTTGTTCTTGATTTATGCCACGTCGTCTTAGGTCTTCAAAAAACATTTTGAAACAATGAGCTACATAGCTTCTATCATGATTCGTATCATCACTGATATAAAAGTGAACCTCTTTGATGATAATTCTATCATCTTTGCTACTTTGTATTCCATCGATGTCATGCCCAAGGTTTCCTACTAGAAAAAAAACCCAACAATTTTTTTTTTTAAAACACATAAACGACCTTTAAGCTAAATGACGTGGTAATTTAGTTATGGTGAGATAACATGATTACGCACACTACTGCCAAATGACTTTCTTTAGATTTGAATATTTGTCCTTGCATCTTACTGAGATGACACATTATCTTGACTTGGTTGAATCGACTTAACTAGACATTAGTTAGTTTAGATATCTACGTACATTGGGGTTAAGAATTGAGGTTACCATAATACTCAAATATCACCTCTTTAATTCTTGTAATGAAATATATTGACGTAACCTTCAAAATAGGACTCCCTATTTAACCACCATTAGGAGACTATTACTTTGATAATTAATTTAGCGTGGTCTCCTGAAACTTATTAAACTCAACCTTCCATCAAAAAAGAACAAATCACTACTTTGCTTGACTAATCAACTTAACATTAAATTGAATATTATATGTTTTTCTATGCCCATCAAGTATTTTGACTACTTTATCTAAACTCTTTGTTTTTTTTTGTTTTTTTATAACTGGCAATGTAATAACAAACCATTTATTTAATTAGACAATCCATAATAATAAACACATCCTTCTCTAAAATGATATTTAATCGTCCAATCAATATCATTATTACCATTAATATTTCCCTAAAGGATGCACCTTAGCAACCTTCATAAAATAACACTCATGGGATTGGTATGGCATTATTGCCTTACTTAAATGGGTAACTTTAGTGTTTTTTTTTTTTTTTTTTTCAATTTATTTGTTATTGGTGTTGATCATATTTTCCCATGTTAGTTATAAATCAATAATATCCCCTTTTATACCATTGATAGTTAGACCTTAGATTCAATAGTACTATTGTTTCAATAATCTAAATAATATTATGGTTGTTGGAATCACACAAGAAAACTTTATGACTTTATTGAATTGATATTTAATATCAACCTTACTATTAGAAATGTGATCACGCTCGTAATTGATTACTAATAATAATCTATTTATTTATTTATTTTGAAAATAATTATTATGACAACCCCACATCCATAATAATATAACAATGTTTGACAAACTTAGATGCTCAAAATAATATTTACATTTCCTCTTAATTTGTCTTAACTAAAACCATTTATATTTAACGAAATAATTTATAATATTATTATTATTAAATCTTGAATTAACCTTAATATAGTATTTATGATATTATCACTATTACCAAGTAATAGTATTATTATCACAAGAATGGCATATAATAATATATTACCAAGTAATATATTATTACTACAAGCATGGCATATAATAAAAGTAATGTAATATTTTTTTATTAGTATATATAATTATAATTATAATTTTACTTTAAAGGGCCTAAAATAAAACATAAAATATCTTCTTCTTTTTTTGTTCTAAAAGAAAAGGTAAAAATATTCGATTAAATACTCACTCCATACCTTTATAACTACTCATCTTTAAAAATTAATAAGAGTGGGGAAATATTCTTTGTTCCTTTATATAAAAGACTATTTAAATGAGAGAAAAGAGTTGAAGATCCTAAGACTAAAGTGCACTTCACCTCGGTGGGTTTTTTTTTTGGTTCTTTTTACTTTGTCTTTTATTTGGTTAAGCTTTGATTTTCCACATTAGTTGCGTCCGTAGGCAAGGATGTTTTTTTTTTTCATTTGCGAATTTCACCAAGACTATTATAATGTGATACTCCTTTGAAGAGCATAGAAAATTAAATATGTTACAAATTAACATAAATCAACACGCCTACTAATAAGGTTTGTTAAATTCACCACCATCCACTCCTATCGCTATGCCACTAAAATGGGCAAGTGCATAGATTAAACGAAATGGACAAATGCACGGGGCCCTATCATAAGTTGCCAGTAGATGGAGATAACCCTTGTTTTTTTTCTTTTTTCTTTTTGATCACCGTGACACGATCAGAAAATGGAAACGAAACAAGAAACTCCAATCATAATTGATTCATTAGCGGCCATGTAGAATGCAGAGCTAGGTGCCAAAGAAATATGGATTTTATTTTTGTTTTGGATTTGATGTTCATTCAGAAAAAACAAGGAAACTACCCAATATTTATCGCCCCCTTACATTACTTTTATTCTTGACAATGACATTCTAGAAATGACAGATTTCGGCAACCTGGCGGATAATATTTGGCGTGTCACATCTGAAGAAAGTTGCAACTCTAAGTGTTTCCCATGCTAACCCATTTCGGCACCCGAGGGGAAAGAGTTGATTGGCTAGCCTCATATTACTGTGCATATTGAAGTTAATGCAATACCAACCCTGACCATACAACCATAAAACAAGGAATATAAAATTCATTACATGATGATCTCAGGATACTGGCAAGGCTGCGCATCTGATCATAAGTTGCCCTCTTTAATTCAGATTTGACGTTGCATTATATACTTGAAAAGATGTGCATAAAATAGATCTAGAGAGAAAATTCGGATAGGGATAGTCCAAAGACAACATTCATTGCGACAACTTCCCTTAGCATACGTACCAAAGGACTAGAGCCTAATGTCATGAATTAGGTCTTCGAGCAGCTTATCTTTTTGTCAGTGAGAAACACCGTAGTTGCTGGCGGAGGAAGGGTAGGTTGCTCATGACAAGACCATGAAATTTTAATGCCGACTTCAGGTTAATCAATCCTCCCAACACCAGATGACTAGTCAGTAGGTGAGCATCAGAACACCAACTACGGCAAGAAATAGTTGTGGATGGGTACACAAAGCTGAAGAGGCAAGTTTAAGAAGAAAATTTGGAGCAGTCGAAGGAAAAATGTAACGCTGGGATAATAATCCATATCAAGCAGATATTCTGCCACAACGTCATCAGCAGCCTCTTCGATGGGTGTTTCAGAACTGGGCATGGATATCAATTTTATTTTCCACCATAAGCAACGATTAGGAGACTTCTGCTACTGAGGACAAGGCTGGGAAATTTATTGATTGTTATGGTTGTCTTTATTTGGATCTAAAATACTCAGATTTATCTTTTTACTTTTATTTTTAAAATTCCAATTGATGTATATATTTTGTTTTCTCTCCGGGTTTGAGTTGCCAGGCCGTATCATCCCAGCCATTTCTCTCATGGATTTGAGATGGGGTAAAAGAGTTGAAGGAAAATTTAAATTAATAGGAAGCCTTCATTTTGATTTGATTTGATTTTTTTTTCTTTTTTTTATTTTCCAATCAAAGATGATAGGTGGTATTGAGGCGGTGGCAGCTTGTGGGAGGCTGCGCCCTCTCACAAGGAATCATTTAAGCTTTGGGTATAAACTATAAATGAGTATCGGACTTTTTTTGTGTTTATTTCCAGAGGATATGCCAACATGATTTAACAAGCCCGATTTATTATCATTTGAAATGAAATCAGAGGCACGCAGTTTTAGAAGCACCTTATTTTTGAACAATGAAAGGTAAAGCATTTTCCTGGTGTGGTAAATTAGGTAAGAGGACATCGTAGCATTTTGGATAATTTTCCTTGAAGTTTAAAAAGCACTACAAAATGCATTTTAGCGAATTAGCTTAAATATGATTTGAACTAACTAATTTTACTAAGTTTTTACAAAAAAAACATAACCAAGCATTATATTATATATATATATTTTTTGCTGTATAGAGATCAAGGCTACATAATATCTCTTAGTGTAAGGAAAAAGAGTGTTTTCTTTACAATGAGGTTTCATGGCATCAGTGTTTTGTATTGAAAATCAAGCATTAAGCATATGTATAGTGCATAAGGAAATCTGTATAATCATATGGGCTTAATTTTACTTATCATCTAACCCACCCCTAGATCACAAGTATGCTTTCTCATAAAAGTGTATACTTCTTATCATTGGGTATTTCATTCAAATACTCAATCTTATCTTTAATACAATACATAAATGGATATCTTCTTATTGCACAAGCATATAGAGTACTTCTTTCTATTACAATACACAAAGAAAATATAGGAGACTAATGTCAGAAATTCCTTTCTTTCCAAAGAAAATATTTCTCTATTATGCATTTGTTGAGTGTAAACTTCATAGAGTATCTCCTTATATGACCACAAGTTACAATTTTCATTCTTCAAACTTTTGACATTGCATGTCAAAACTAGAAATGGAACAATCATACCAACTAAGGATTCTCCCACATTCTTCAATTTGTTTTCAACTAGAAACATCTTCTACAACATTATAATATTGTTTATCATCAAAATAAACAACACACAAATTAGCAAGGCTTGCTCTCCACCCTACCGTAATGGCATCATGGAGCCTCATGGGCTCTAGCCATACTGCAAGCAAGAAAATATTTAAACTCCAAGATGATGAATGGAGACTTTTTGAATTTTTACAGAAATAGGATTAACATAGTACCCAATTTCATGCATCTAGGTTCTCTACTCTCTCTCTGCTCTCAATTGTGATCCATACAACACTGCCATCTTCTTACAACAAATGAATAAGGTGAAAGAAATACGAAGAACTTGTCTCTTTGCTTTTAAATGAAGGGACTGCACTCTTGTATCCATCTTTCCTTACCAATCCAAACCTTCTTGATCACTATCTTTCCAAAGAGGTAGACTCATCTCCTCCTCACATTCTTTCTACCATCTCCTTTCAAGTTCTCCAAGAGGAGAAGTGGGTAACAACCTCCTCTTCCTTCCTCTCTAAGATATATAGGATTTTCAACTTGCAACTCTTGGATGGGGATGTGTGGAGTGTCCTTTTTTTTCCATAAATGAGGGTCCTTCCCTTATTAAAGAAGATACATGCACTTGGACAATCCTTCAATCTTTCCATCACATCCTCTCTTCAAAACTCGCCACTCTCCATAATGAGGACTTTTCAGGGGTCAAATCATGTCCTAGGGGCACTATTGCATGCCTACTTGACCCCTACCACTATGGTATAGACCCTAGAGGGTTTAGTTTTGCATCCCAACCAAGAAAATTGACCAACAACCCTCTTTAAAAACCCATTTAAGGATCTATCCGAATTTCAAATTGGATAATGGTTTCTAAACCTTATCCCCCAACTTACAACTCACTTGACAAAAATAAAAAATAAACTCTCTCAACCCAAAATATAAATCATCTCTTTTATATCAACCCGGACCACCTTACTCATCAACTTGTTAACTTTATATCCTTCTAAGCCTCAAAAGAGGGTCAAATTCATCACCTCAAGCAGATGTCTTTTGATCTACTCAATGGTCTTCCCTTCTCATACTAACTCTTCCTTTCCTATACATTGCCAAAGAAATCATAAGCAACAATTATATACCACATTAATCTAATAGCTGAAATAAGATTTAATTTTACAACCATTTCATTTATAATCTCAACTCATATTCATAATTTACAATTTCTAACCCATTCATGGTAGCATAAGTAAAATGTCAAAATGAAACACAAGAAAATTATCAAATAATCATAGTATTTGTCATCCACAATACATCTTACCATCTATTTAGGAATACATAAAACATATTAGAGATTTACTAATCAAATACAAGGTAGGGCATTGCAATCGACCACTAATTGCATGCTTGTAGCAAACTTGCACAAAGATTGCAACTTGCTTTGAATGATAATATTGACTTTGGATCTCAGTTTGAGGACTAAATGTATAGTTCTCAGAGAAATCTACAATAGAGAGAATACAACTTGATGGAAAGAAATTCTTTGAATCACGAAATTGCTTAGCTTGCCATCTTGCATCATGACAATGTTGGATATGTGGATATATGATATTGCGAAATTTACTCGTGAATTCATTGTAAGGCAATCCACTCTCTTTGAGAACAATTTATTTGGCCTCAACTCTAGACTTCGTTAAGTATGTCTCATATTCAAATATCTTCCAAGTAACTTGCATTTCATTATTGTCAACATGTAAAAGATTCTTCAAATCTCCACAATCATTGCATACATTTTTATACACTGAACCTTGAATTCATCCGAATCTTTTGATTTTTTGCATATAAGAGACTTCACAAATTGTGTAATTTGTGCTTCGAGGGAGGCTAAATTTAGATCAATTTGCCATAACTTTTCTATATGATTGTAGGTGTAGATCCAAATTTCAACATGATTTAGACAACAAGTTTCATTACTTTATTTATGCGATACAAATGATAGTCATAGTGTTTCAAACATCCTTTGACAAATCTTCACATTTAGAAATTCTTGTTTAAATGCTTCAAAAAGTTCACTTTGTGTTGTATCTATAAAATGTTTTGGATGAGAAATTTTTTGTACCATCATCACCTATTATTTGTATAGTATCCCTTCTATTAGAAGAAACATGAGAGTGGGTGGTCCAATATTCAACTACTTGTTTCTTTACATCTTCTAAAATTCTATCTTTTCGAGGAACCGTACAAATATTTACCCAATTTTTCTAAATTTTTCCATCTATTTCATCTCTCTTTTCAATAGATCTTTGAACAGTTCTCCTATAAATATTTAGTAATTCAGGAATTGCTTGAACTTGTATTCTATGTGATAATTTCTTACTAGAAATTACAGTCATCGACGCTCTACGTGCAACACTTAAATCACTAGATCAACTCTTCTTTTCAATACATTCTAATGCTTCTTGCCGTTTTCAACAATTGTTTTGTTTTAAATCGATGACATTTTCCTATTATTATCAACCCCTAGCAACTCCAAAAGCGGGGTTCATTTCTTTTCATCTAAAATAGCACAGCTAATTGTGCTCTTCCAATTAGAATTTCTCTTCAAAATTCATCCCATATTTTTTTTAGGGTTTTAATTTAATAATGTGCTTCGGATAACATATCTTTAGATGAAATATTATTGAAAAGAGAATCTTCATCCATCTCCATCAGATTTTCCATACCATAGTCCAAAAAAATTATATTAGTACTAGGTTCAGTTTGTTCTTGTACCTGTACGTCACCTTGATCATCAATATTTTCCATGGGTTGTTGTTCAGTAGATGTTCCTTCATCCACTTTCTGTTTCTTTATCTTACTCGTGTTTGATCATACTTCCTCGATCTAGCCCTTGGATTTGCCATCACAAATTACACTCAAATTTGAATTCGTGCCTACATACAAATTTGTACACACATGAGCTTTCCATGAAACATGTACATGTAATATAGCATAAATATTTTAAAAAGCTTGTAACTAGATGCAAAACATAAACATAAAATATTTAAACAAAAGTCTTTAACAAACATAAACATGCAAAACATAAAATATTTTTAATTGAATAATACATACATGTGTATAAAATTCTATATAATTCTCAAATAAAATTATATATAATTCTTTATAAATATATAATTTTACATAAGAGGCACTTAAAATTATGTATAATTCTCAAATGAATAAATAAAAAATAAACTTCTTGATAATGATATCTTTGATGTTTTTTATATAAATTTACTAATTTCATAAGTATGCTAATTTTATGTATATATATTGGAAATAAAAGTAAAGGCAAAGGTAAATTTAATAAAACATAGGTATTTAAGGAGGACATGTAAGAACAAGAATAGAAGAACATAGAACTGGTGATCAATAATAATGAAATCTAAGAATTTAAATAGTGAAAACAACAAATGCATTCATAGTTAAACAATTTTTAAATAAATAAAATAATTGTTCAATAAATAATGTAAATAAAATAAAATAATCTTTTTTCTATATAATTCTTTATAAATATATTTCTACAAATATTTCTTTGATGTTAATATTTTAATAAAAAAAATAGTGAAAACAAACTTCAAATGCATTTTTCATAAAAACATAATCAATTAAATAAGTTAAAGATCAATACATACCTTAAAAATATATCTCCTCTTGTCCAAATGCCTTTTCTTTTGCCGAAATAAGTCTTCTAAATTTTTGAAATTATAAACCTTCTAAAATGTCGAAATAAACCTTTTTTAATTGAAAATAGTCGAATATTTCGAAATATTTGTTATTTTTGAATTTTCTTAATTTGAGAAATTAGAAAGAAATTTTTTTTTTTATTTCAATCATTTTCGGCCGAGTTCTTATCAGCCTAAAAGTTTTCAGCCGAGCCAATACCAACTGAGAAGGTTTCGGCCGAAACCTTATCGGTCGAAAACCTGTCGGCCGAAAATGCCTAGTTGGCATCCTACATGGCAGCCAACTCATCATTTCTAGAATTTTCTGAAAATTCATCTTTGATAGAGTATTTCTCTAGTCAAATTGATCTTTTTGCAAAAAATAAAAATACCCTTTTGTAGAGCTCAAAGTGTAGAATCCAAATATATAATTTTTATAATATTTTGATTAGTTTTAATATATTTTATTTTTAAAATAATGCAAGTAGGTTTTAAAAATTAAAAAAGAGGCTAATTAGATATTAAAATTTAAAAGATAGTAAAACTTATTAAAATGTTTTAAATCTTATATGGGACACAAGAGGAGAGTCTACTTCAAAAGGGTATTTTTTTTTTAAATGATTAAAAAATTGAAATTAGTTTACGGTTTGTGGCTATCAAACTCCTAACATGTTTGACTTTAAAACGTTATTACAAGAAAAATATACATCAAAATTTTTTTCCATGCACAAGATATTGAGTTACCTATTTGGAAAAAAAAATAGGGAGAAATGAAGTTTTTTTCAATTTGTTTCTTGACGGGGCGTGAAAGTCACTCTTTTATGAAATTTTACATTCAAATTTGTCCTTAAATTGATAAAAACATAATGAAAACAATTTTTTTTAAATTTTTTAAAATTATAGGAATAAACTACACCAAAGTTCTACATCAAGCATTAGTTTACACCATTTTGAAATTAAAACATAAAGACCACTTTTATGTGGTCAAGTTCAAATTTTTTTTTTACACATTCCCTTATAAAGTGTGACATAGGTTTGTGCTTTTACCCAATATGAAAAAATATTTGAAGTCAAAATTAAAAAAGGGTTTATGTTTTTTTTCTTGTCGGTATTGAGGGCATTTTTTAGTGTACTATAGTTTTAAGTTGCTTGATTTTTTTTTTGTCTTTTTTTAATGGTTTGTAGTGTGTTTTTTTCTCTTTATTAGTACTTGGGTCATGGGTCAGTTATTCAACTTTAATTAGTTATTAATAAGTTGGTTTTGAACCAGTTAAAAACTAGAATTTTATAATTATTAATTAAATTATAATTTAATTATTATAATCCTAAATAAGGTAAAAATTATGGTTAAAATTATTCAAAAATTAAAATAAATTAAAAATAAAATTTTACTAATAAAAATCACTAAAACATGATTAATAGATATAGGGGAGAGGGACCCATAGTAGGTCGGGCTCCTATACTGGGTATAGGAGTTGACCAAACTAACCCCACTACTTTTTAATAAGAGATCTTTTAAAAAAAAAAAAATCCAAAAATAGGACATATGGGGACCAATCAATGTTCCCATCACATTTGTTTACTTTTTAGTATTTTTTTATTAATATTAGGTTGCATACACAAATGATTAACAAGGATTTAAAAACACAAATGCAACTGACATTATTTTGAACTTGTACACAAGTGGATGCAACAAAACCCAAAATGTCGCATTAAAGCATTTATATTAATAAGTAAACATCCATATATTCCAAGTACATGACCAACCATCAACCTAATTTAAGTTCCAAGTTGCATTATAATAAATAGTTTTAAATATTTTTCATTACAGCATATCCCATCCAACATGGAGATTCGTCCCAAAAAAAGTGCATATAATAAAAAGTTGGAGTCTTAAGTAAAATGTAATAGTGCCCAAGTGCACTCAAAACTGTGATAAATGCCCATCTACTAGTCCCTTTACCTTAATACCTGCAAAAAAGATCACAGATAACCATGTAAGGTTCAACAAACTAGCCGTCAAAACAAGAGGACACCAATTTATTAAAATCTAGCACAAACAACTCAAACAAGCATTCAACCAAATCAATCAACTCTCTATTAATTCCACACCATCAATAGTTTAAGGCATGTAGATTTTCTCTACCAGTGTTTCCTATACCATTTACTTCATGACAAATAGATTGACAGTAAACAATTCCACAAAACCTCCACCACTCATTTCGTCAAGTATTTTCTACGCGGACATGGAAATTTCACCGTTTGAGCTTTAAGGAAGTTTATTTGATAGTGCTCATTCATGTTCTTCTTAAATATTGTTCAGTTCAGAGTTATTCTTGAAAATCATTTAGTTTTTTTATTCATTAAATAATTTAGAGAAAGATATGAAAATTTTAGTTTATTGGAAGGTATTTATTTCTATTTGTAATCATAATTATACTTAAATATTGTTCATTTCAAAATTATTCTTAAATATCATTTAATTTAACTATGCACATGAAAATTTCACTGTGAACTTTAAGAAATTTTATTTGACGGTGTTGATTTCTATTTCTATTCATGATTATTTTTAAATATTGTCAAGTTTAGAGTTATTCTTACATAATCGTTTAGCTTGATCATTCATTTAGTCAATATTATTTTATGAAAATGTGGAAATGTCACAATTGAATGTTAAGGAAGTGATAAATTTGCAAAGCATCCTCAATGCATCCTTAGACTATACTTTCCAACTTGTTGTGAAGGTAGAAGCAAAGCGGCAAAAAAGTATCAAAGCCTTGCCGAACTTTTGTCTCCCCAATTTAAGGTTCCAAAAAAATTGCACTTACCTTGAGTTGACTTTGGGGTGCCATCAAGTACACAATATGCATGGAGCCCTGTGATGTTAGGGAGATGGTCCTTAGGATAATTTTATTTCAAACTTTCTACCAGTGGTTGATCTTGCAAATTTCATAGGTTATGACAAATTCTATTTGATCTTCTAGGGTCACTTGTGCAATGATTTGAGCTTTCAACAAAATGTATCAAAATGATTTGAGCTTGATGGCAAGAAGATGCATCAACTTTGGTTTATGTGTGATATCAATTCATTTGGTAGCATCTTTAGCATCCATTGAATAATTCATGTATCTATGGTAGGATTTTCATTAGCCAATTGATTGTTGAAGTACTACTGTTCAAAACAACAGAATATCTTCTACACATTTTTTTGAAGAAATAACATGACTAGTATTCTTTCTCTATAACAGTATACCTCGTTTGCACATAAGAATTATCAAAAGTTGATGATTGCTTTTAAATTTTAGCTTGAGAAAATATTTTCCCTTTTCTCAGCATGAACACTGGATTGGGGGTGAGTCGGTGACTATGTTTGTAGTAAATTTGGCTTTGTATCCTCCAACTACATGGTTTTTAAATTTTCATTTGAAGTTGCTTATAAGTATCAAAGTTGTGCCTAAATTAAAGCAAGATGGTACCTTAGTATTCACCTGCCCTTTATATGAAGATCTTACACAATATGCTCAAATTGTATTCCCCAGAGAAAACAACAAAACAAGGTACCTCGCTGTTCATTCAAACCAAATAAAATATCTTAACATGCCAAATGGTTTCTGGAGACATGAAATTTGACATTTGACAGGAGGGAAGTGAGAAAGATTTGGCAGACCCCTCTTTGTAGGCTGCCCATCAAACGTTGAATTTCAAGTGGCGAACTTTCATAGGTTCAATAGAAAATTGGCTATTTGAGTGCATTTGTATACTATATGTGATGATGTAGATTGTTCTTACATGTTTAATTTGGAGTAAAACTCTAATGTTTATTGTGCTTGTAATCACTAGGGAACAAAGGTTCAATGATGGGAATCTTTCCCAATATCTGTATCTCCTGGTGGCTATATTTAATTGTAATATAGCTATATATGTACCCTAATTCAAAATGGCATCCCTGCTGCATATCCCATTTCTCACAGTTGCAATGTTCAAATGTAAAATAGACATATCCTTAACTTTTGATATTCCATTTCAAGCTGGTGTCCTTATTCTCACAGTTCATGTGTCATGCTGACTAGGGTTGTAGATCATTGAGGCCACATTTAGAGTTATTGTCTAATAGGATTCTATAGTCGGAAAAAATAATTAAGTTCATTGTTGCAGTCATGTTTTTGTTGCCTGAGTAGTTAATGGGTTTGAAAGTTTGGTAGGTTCAATAGTGGGGCTTCCAAGATTAGGGGTTTCAGTGAAGAAATTCATAAATCAGTGAAATAAAAAATACATATGAAAATTCACATCTTCAAGAAGAATTAGAAATAAAATGATATGAAAGAACATATTAACATGAAATAATTTCAAGTAGACAACTTTTCATTGATTATAAATTATGTTTCTAATTTTGATTATAATGTCTTGGAAGTGGTACAACTCTTTTGTAGTTTAAAAGTTTGCAAAATAAAAACTACCATAACGCTTTAGCTAAGCAATCATCATCAGCATAAAAGTCTTCAAATTTCTAAACTATGTTATCTCTTTTTTCAATTTCCTTCTATATAGGCAAGGTTGAATCTGTACTGGGTTGACTAATTCAGAGTTCTGGATTTGAACTAATATAAGAACTTGGTGGAGATCTCGCCAATTTTGATGAATATTCTTGCTTAAGTATATGATGAATTATTATTTTGGACAATGGGCCCCTAATTTTTCCATTTAATATATGATTTATTTTGCTATTTAATAATCTATAAACATATATAGAAACAATCTGATATTATTATTTTTGTTCTCTTGATTCTAGGTAACATTATTCATTGGTTGCATACTAAAATCATACTGACATCAAATCAAACATAGAACAATCAAAACAAACATATAACATCATAAATTGGAATGTGAAACTATCAAATCAAACATAGAACATCATAAATCAAAATGTAAGATAATCAAAACAAACATATAACATCACACATCTTATGTTCAAAGCATCACTTTGAACTCGCCAATTGAACTTAAAAATTCAAATTACAAACTGCAATTACAAAGATGGAGAAATTAGAATGCCACATGCTGTAATGTTTGTGATTAATATTCGTATAGCTAATTGTTGATTTGTGTTGTTATCTTGCTTTACAAATTTTAAACTGTCAACCTCATTGCAGACATGCCTAAGTATTCATATTTGTTCTACCTGTCACGTACAAGCCCAAGTAGTTCTTAATAGTTAGGTTGCACCACCCTCCAGGCCTCTCTACTAATCAACACAGGCAAGTGGGATGTCCAGTTCAATGCTTTAGGCTCTTTGTTTCTTTAACTTTGTACTGAAGAGATTCAAAATATTCCAAATTACAAAACTGATGTCCAAAGGTGTTTGTTGACATGTACAGATGAAAAACAAAGCTCAAATGTGGACCAATTGTGGCAGCAAGAGACTAAAGACAACCATGCCTCCAGAAAAAAGAGGAGTTCATTTCCTATCGGATGAAGAAAGTCAAGTTGCTAACGAGAGCATTCCTCAACCAATTAAGCTAGTTATTCAAGTAAATGTAGCTACTAGAAGCAAGAAAGTTTTAGTTCAATGGGAGTGGACGAAAGAGGATATGGATTCAACATTGAAATATGTGGAGGATAATGGAATGTCGACAAGGAGTGTAGCCAAAAATTGGGGAATCCCTATGACAACACTCAACAACTGGTTAGGTGGTTTAACAACATCATCAAAAAAAGGTCATCCCACAGTATTGACAACAACTGAAGAGGGTTTGATTGTGGAATGGTGTAAATAAATGGAAGCAGTGGGCCATGGGTTGGATATTATTAATCTCAAAGCAGAAGTCATGCAAATACACTAAACACAACCAAACCTTTTAAGGATGGGCTTCTTGGGAAGTCTTGGTGGACTGGGTTTAAAAGGCATCATCTTGAATTAGATTGAGGACATCAGAAGGACTGGATAGAGACAAAGCTCTAAACCTTAGGCCTGTTGTAGTTGTCACATTCTATGACACACTATCCAAAGCATATCAAGCCAACCCATACGGAGCACATAAAATTTGGAATTATGAAGAAATTAGAATTCATGCTGGGAGAAATGGAGCCATGTGAGTTTTGGCCAAAAGAGGCAGCGGAAGTGTCTCATACATTATTCCAAAGAGTACGGAAAAGATAACAATTTTATGTTGTGTTAATACTGCCAGACAAAGCATACTAGGCTTCTATCTTTTCAAAGGTAAAAAGCAGCTAAAAAAATACATTGCTAGTTGTGAACCAGGTGTGTGCATGGCTACCCAGCCCCACACTTGGATGACGAATGAGTTGTTTATGAATTGGCTACATCATTTTGCACGATTAGTTCCGGGTGGAGTATCACCGACAAATAGGAACTTGCTCATATTTGATGGCCATGGTAGCCACATAGCTGTGACAACCATCCAAGAAGCCAAGTCTTTGGGGAGTGAATTTCTCACACTAGTAGCGCACACATCACACAAATTGCAGCCATTGGATGTCAGTTTTTTTCAGCATTCAAGTCATATTTCAAATCAAAAAGAGCAATGTGGTTGGCCAGATTTCCTAACATAGAAATAAAAAGAGTAGAATTAGCAGAATTGGGTAGCAAGTCTTTTCAGAAATCACTTACAGTTTCAAACATCATTGTTGGTTTTAAAAGGATAGGTATATGGACCCTCAATCTAGATGCTTTAATGGAGGACATGCACCCCAGCAAAACTTTTCAGTTCAATGTGCATGATGATGCTTTTATAGTGTAGAACATCCTTAGTCTTTATGGGGTTGATGTGTCAAATATGGAAGTTACCAACACATTGTTGTTAGGGCTTGCCAATGCTGATTTAAATCCTACAACAACAGAAATAGTGAGGGAGGAAACAACTTTACATGATTTAGCTAAACCTAAAGTGGGGGGTCAACTAGTTGATGACATGGCTAAAAGTCAACAAGAGACTAACATGGGTGGAATTAGCCTTCCCTCTCCCCCAAGCCAACCATCATGGTTGGTGGAGGGAGCCATGAATTTAGAATATGACTTGCATCCATAGGAAGAAGGCAGCACATTCTCTTTCCCTTCTCCACCACCCACGTTGAATGTGGATGAAATGGTACATTACTATGCCAAGTGTGGAGAAGGTGATACCCAAGATATTACAGATATGAGTCAGGATACTGAGGCATTTTGTAATGAGGCTGAACACATCATTCATGGAGATTCCAACCAATCCTTGGTTTCCCAAGTAGATTCATGTATCAACAAATTTCTCAAACTATCAGTTCACATTGTGAAGGAAAAACTCGGGACAACAGAGGATAGAGGAATTTGGTTGAGCCAACAATCCCAATTATTAACAACAAACGAATACATGAACTTGTTAATGGAAAAAGAGCAAAGGAAGAAGGAAATTCAAGAGTTAAAATTGCAAAAGAGGGAGCAAATTTAGGAGAGAAATGCAACACATGTTGTTGCAAAGGAGCGGAAGGATTAAGCCAAACTAAATAGAGAGATTGCACGACAAGCAAAGGAACATCAAAAAAGGAAAAAGAGCTCAAAAGGGAGCAAGATAGGATTCAAAAGGAGCAGGATAAAAAGGAAGAAGTGCTTGAAATGGCAAGGTTGGATCTACAGAGACAAAGGTGTTTAAGCAACCCCTTAAACGCTTTGCCCAAAAATAATGCCTTGTTTAGGGAGATGGTCAACATTCATATCCCTAACTATCATACAGCTGTGACCACCACTCAATTTCCTTTAAGTCTAAACCCACTCATTATGACTCAGTACTCAATTTCCAAGTGTAACAACAACCTCTGCCACTTCAAGTCCAATAGGTTTTATAGTATGGCTTGAATGAGATTGGTAGCAACCAATCATTCTACACAAACAAGTTTCAAATTGCAGCGTAGGGAGGCATTTTTTTGCATTTTGTATTAGGGGGCATACATAAATGATTTACAAGGATTTGCAAAACATAATTGCAATTGATATGGTTTATACACATAGAAAGTTTAATACATCATGGTTTTGTAGGAAACAATTGCAACTTCCTTAGAGGTGATCAAAAAGTTCAATGCTATGTGGAATATGTATGATCCTCCTAGAAGGTGTAGTAAACTTACAATCGCTTGTGCTTCTTTTTAAGAACAAAAAAAGTAGTTGCTACTACATTAAAAATTAATTGTTTGAGAGGTTTTGACTAAATGTATGTCTCTAGTTGGCTCAATCCTTGTTTATGGAAATTCTAAATTAGTTGTCCATGTGTTTTTATTGTCTATTTGCTAGATATATATGGAAGATAATTATGGTCTTTGATGATGTACTTGGGATTATTTGTTATTCAACATTAGAAAGAATTCTTCATTTTTTAGGTTATGGCTTGATTATGCATATATATACATTCATAATGAATATACACATACACATGCATATATAAACATACATATATATATATACATTCGTAATGTAATATATATATATATACATTCGTAATGTAATATATGAATACATATGCAGATGTATTAATTGCCAACTTTGTTCATAGTTTCTCAAGGCTTGCTATTTATTTGTTCATCTTCTCAGAGTTCTACATGGGTCGTTAGGGTGTTTAGTGCTTATTCAACTCTACATAATTCAATAGGGTTTTAAGAGTTTTCTTATATATGTAGGGCTCCTAAATGTCTTCTCAGGGTCCGTGATGGGAGTTGTTCATATTTATCTTGATGTATAAGACTGCTAATAACTGCATATGTATGTATATATTACATTATGAATAACTGCCAACTTTGTGTATCTGGGGTGCAATTTGAGAAATATGAATGAGTGCAATGTCAAGAGATATTTGGGGATTTGGTTAATGTGTTATTTTAATGCTCTATTTAATTTATATGACATGCCATTTTTTTTGTCTTTGAGTTGTTTTCAAAAGCCTATGCATATACATATACATATATATACATACATATGCAGATGTATTAACATACATATGCATATGCATATATACATACATATGCATATGCAGAGTGTTCAATATGCTCGTAAATGGAAGGTTCTTTTCATTTTCTATTTGGTTGTAATCATATGGCTTCGGTATCGAAATGGGGTTATTGTTATATGTTTATTATTTGCAATGGCTTCGCTCATTTATCCTTCGACCCTGGTAAGGATATCATATCTTGCTTAGGCAATGATCTTTTGGTTTCATGTGTTTACACACACACACACACATACATACATACATACATACATACATACATACATATATTTGTTTGTCTGTGTATACAGAAAATAGATAAGACTCGTGAACAACATAACAAAATATTTAGGGTGTCCACATCATCAAATATAAAATAATTGAATACCCATGGATAAACAATAACCCATTTTATTTATTTCGAATAAAGTGGTGCACTAGTTGGAGGGGTCAAGTTAGGGTGACCCACTATGAAAAGAGGACATCTTGCAAATTGAATTTTAAAGTAAACATGCTTTAAAAGGTATTCAATATGATATCAATTATAAACTTAAAATGCACTTGCAAAAATAATTTGTAGCACATTAAAACATTGGTCATTCCATTTTCTACAATTAGAAACTATAAATTTAATTTTGTAACTTAAATTAAAGGGTCATGGTGATGCTCAAACATGATTTTGCAATTTCCAAAAGCAATAAATGTGTTAGAAAACATAGAAAACGACCAATAAGCTATGTTGATAAACACTACTCATAAAGCAAATAAAGTGTTACAACAAACACCATTGAACACCAGTTTTTCCATTTAGAATCTTTTGAATCTCTATAGTACAAAGTTAAAGAAACAAAGAGCTTAAGCACTGAACTAGACGTTCCACCACAAAGAAACAAAACAACCTTCCATTAATGACCACAGACAAAAAAAGATGGAAGAAAACCATTGCAAACCAAAAATAACAATCAATAGACATGAGGTGACACTCCTTGTTTTATGGTTGATGTCTTTGAAGCAAGGGCAACCTCACAGTCTTTTAACTCAAGCTTCCCTCCACTATACAACTCAAGTTTATTATTGCAATGCTTGCACTCTTGGCTTGCTCTTTCTTATTTTAGTTTTGGGAAGCCAATATGGGTACCTTTCTCATCAATTCCTTCCTTTTTTCCATTATAGATTAGTGTTGGAAAAAAGTATGAGGCTACTTGGATGTAAAGGTAGGGAGAGATAGCTTGTGCTTTTAAGGGGATAGATTTGAGTTGGGTTTTTCCCATCACAAAGACGATAGAGATTTTGTGAAGCTTACTCTGTCTTCAACGTAGGGATATAAGATTATCATATAAGAAAGCTTCTAGCTGTTGAAGCTTTTTTGGGGCTTATATAGCCAACAATGGAGTATATAGTGGTCAAATTTCTTTTGCCTTAAGACAATGTTCGCTATTTTCTATTACAGATTTCAATTGAAGTCTCCCCATTCAAATCGACATTCCACTATCATTTGGTAAAATAATTTACTTAATAAGATTTTGTGACAATAATAACTACAAGAAATTATAATAATTTTGTAGCTTATTTGTGCTACAATCTGTTTAAAATTATGTTCAACTTAAGTTCTGATGTACACTACACTACAAGCTGGAGAACAAATAGTGGAAGCCATTGAACAATGCATATGCAGATTTCACCAATATCAGAAGAGTGATCCATCATAATACCCAAAAGCAACTCAAAAAAATGTGAAGCTCAAGCCCATCAGTTTACTAGAGTCAATGTTGAGGAAGATACTTTAAGACATTGAAATATGCACAAAGCCATTAGACCTTACAAAATAAACTAGTCAAAGATATGAGAACTTTTTCAACTTGACCGAGGACAACAGACTATTTGACATGGAGATGCTAAAATTCTAGAAGCTTTGTTTGATTAAGTTGCTAGATATTGAAAGAAAGTTGAAGCACATTCTCTAAGAAATCATGATGATTGGTCAAATATTACGTCATTTTTTGAAGCATGTAAATGTCTCTATTACCATACTGGGAAATTTTCAAGATCATGCAATATTTTATCCATCTAAGAAAAATAATGCTTCATATAATTCAACCAAATTAGATCTCTTATTGTTGTTTCATAAAAAAGTATACTGACAGTTATTGAAGCTAAGCCTTCTTTAAAACCTCTTAATGGTGTCAAAGGGTTTGTTGAGTGTGAAGGAGGAGACCATTGAACGCTCCATAACTGCAAAAATCCAAGGCACGATAACCAACCAAAGGAGGGATTAGGAGTTAATGAGTCTGAACTTCCTCTTAAATGCAACTAAACTTCTATTTAATGCGGGAGTGTGCGATGAAAAGGTGGTGAGATGCTCGGATGCCACACGGCATCGTGATCACATCCCACTCGATTTAAAAAATATCTACCTCAGGGATAAAATAACCCACTATTAATGTTATAGAAGAATGCTAATGATGGTGAAGTTCCAGAGGAGTTCAAATTATATAGATTTAGCTTAATATATTGTAACAGAAGAATGTTAATGATGGTGAATGTTGTATAAACATAACTGTTTCATCTTACTCTTAACGATCCATCATGGATGATTCAAGTACTACTTTTGCAAGTCATGTTATGATAAAAATAGAATATCTGAGTACCATTTTAGTGCTTTGATTGTAATCAAAGAGTCACTATAAGCATGCCATGTCATTATTCATAAGTTGTGTATGACTCGATTGAAGAAAAGAGAAGCAAATTTATTAAAACAAGTTGATTTGATTTTCTTTTAAAGTGCCTTTTTTTCTTGTTGACTAAGGTGTGTGGGTAATATTTCCTTTTCAAGTGTTTTCTTTGTAAAAAACTTCACTTTTGTCTCTAAAAAGAAATATGAGATTCCTTTGATTTATCTATGTTAATTAATTAAAGAATTTTTAGACAATCAACATAAATAAAGAGTTAAAGAGTTTAGAAATAATCAAATGTTAAATTGATAAAGAAAAGTAGGTGTATTTAGTGTTGGAAGTAATAAGAAGATGTGTTGTAGATTATGTTTTAGTAAGTAATACGAACTTGAGCCCCACACCTATTAATTTTGAATCTGTAATGAAAATTCAAACCTAGAGGATGCAGTCTTGAATCTAATATCTCATTCCCTCAAAAAAATGTGCTTGCCTTTGATAATCTAAACAAAGTAATTTTAAAGAACACTAGTAGATTTTGCTTTAGTAGGATTGGGAAGTTAACCACCTTGGACCTTAGTCAAACAGTTGTATCAATTTAATGGTTTGGAATAAGTTTGCATATGTATGACAAGTAGAATTCAATGCATGCATCTATTCATGTAATTAAATAGATGTTGATGCTACATTATTCTAAATGCTTGATCATTAGTGTCCTATTCATAATTCCTAGATGATCAAATGGCCAAGGATTTTGTCCTAAATACAACACCTAGAACATTCTTATGTTTATACAACATTCACCATCATTAACATTCTTTTGTTACAATATATTAAGCTAAATCCAGAGTAAGATTTGTGCTTGAAAGCTACGGTGTCCCAATTGATGAGAGGGATGTGTCTATGCATCTAGAGTTCCAGAATGAGCTTAAGGAGTTAATGGGAAACCTTGTACCTATTCCCAGATTGTTCATTAAGGGTAGATATATTGGTGGTGCAGATGAAGTTTTGTAGTTTAATGATGATGGAAAGCCAGATGAATTTCTCAGTGGACTTTCAATTGGCACTGCATGCAAGGCTTGTGATGGATGCAGGGGAATGATTTCCAACACTAATCTATAATGGAAAAAAAGAACCAATCGATGAGAAAGGTTAAAAGACTACAAGGTTTCCCTTGCTTCCTTAGCAAGATAAGATATCCTTACCAGGGCCGAAGGATAACTGAGCGAAGCCACAAGCAACACAACATTAAACAACCAAAAACCCATGTGAAAACCCAAACCAGAAGAATGTTAAATGTACAAGCACATAAATCCTTGTAAACACAATATAACCAAATAAATCATCTTTGTTTTCGAGCTAGAAAGGTCATTGCCTTAGCAGGATAAGGAATCCTTACCAGGTTCGAAGGAAAAATGAGCAAAGCTAGCAGATGCATGGTGTCTTATCAGTGCCAAGGTGAACCAGTATGGGTTCCATCTACAACGATCAAATGCGAAGAGCAAAGATGTTGAGTGTGAAGGAGGAGAGCATTGAACACTCCATAGATACAAAAAGCCAAGGCACGATAACCAACAAAAGAAGGATGGAATAGGAGTTAATGAGTCTGAAATTCCTCTTTAATGCGACTAGACTTCTATTTAAATGACATTTTCCAAAAGCATCTATAAGCTTACAAAAATCCTAGTTCCCCATCTATAATAGAACAACTTTACTATAGTAGCCATCTTCCTATACCTGAAAGGAATAAACTGAGGAAAAAAGGTATAGAAAGAATGAAGAAATGAAATTATAATAGTGTCTATATATGACATAAATACATCTATTGGACTCTAAGCTTTCCAAGTGAATTTAAAAAGTGAAAGGAGAGTCTAAAGCATCACCATAGAAGAGAATCAAAGGCTTACCAAGAGAATTTAAACACTGTAGTTGAAGGAAAGTCCTAAATAATGCATAATAACGACATGCATGTAACATAGTCACCAAGAGATCCGTACAGGAAGAGAGATGATAACTCAAACACCATTTTCAGGATAAGGGTATGACCATATGTAGGTTACAGGTCTGTTTAATATATAAGCAAAGTGTGCAAACATGTTCAAGTGATAATTTTGTTATGCTAGATGCAAATTCATTATTCAAACTATGGATGCACCTTCATATTAATAATTAATTTTATTATGTTAAATGTAAAATTCATTGTTTAACTCCATATCATACTCATGTGTAAGATTTCACAAGTTACTAGAAAATAATTGATAGACTCAAGCTTTGTACTGGGTTGATTGATTGTGAGATACAATTTGCTCCCACTTTACCATTCTCCTTTTTAATCTATAAAACCTTGTGCAGTAGTGTTTGAAGCTTTCTTTATGTGTGATGAAATTGTTATTTTTTAGGCAATTTCATCATCTGCATTGGAGATTGTCTTGTGATAATATTTTTTCTTATTGAATACAGATTATTAATAATTGCAAGCTTTGTATTGTGATTGTTGTCAATTTGGATGTTTATAGCTTTCAACTTGGGTACATTGAATTGTGAGGTCTTGTCTTGTGTTTGTAATCCTTTGTTTATGTGCATGGATAATTGTTCTCTATAAGTTACTCTGAAATCCGTACATGTGTGTTTGTTTCCATGAAGCAAAAAATTTCCTTGCTTGAAGCGTTTAGTGTTTGTTTCAACTAAAACTCTAGAAAATGCCCAAAATTAATGCATTGCATGTTTATTTTTTAGTATTATTTTGAACCCCCAGATCAAAGCTTGTGAATATTATAAGTGTTGTACATAACTATCTTTGTATTTTGCACAACGGAGCTACCCCCTTCAATGCAGAGGGAAATCACAACATTTCTAGTTATCTTTCAACTCATTAGCAGTGGATATTGCATTGTCCATTGGGTGATTCACAACATTTTTCAAATAGAAAGAGGTGAAATTTTCAAACACTAACTCTATTATTAATTTACAGGTATGTAATGCATAACAAAATTATCACTTGAACAGGTATGACCATAATATAAGCAAACTCTTAAAACCCTATTGAATTCTACAGAGTTGAATAAGCACTAAACACCCTAACGACCCATGTAGAACTCTGAGAAGATGAAAAAATAAATAACAAGCCTTGAGAAACTATGGACAATCACAGTAAAACCCAAAATGGACAAGCCAAAACCCAGTAAAATTCCAAATCCAAAAAAACTAAATAAATCCTCAGAACATTTAGCACAAGGACACAACTTGTAATAGTTTGATAGAATGTCTCAAAGAAAATTGGTCTCATGGGCTGAAACATCTACAGGACATGCATAAAATGGATTTATTGAGAGGCATTAGAAACTTTTAAGAAAATGCAATTGACAGGTGATAAGCCAAATCTCCACACAAGGGTATGTCATACAAATTAAACAAAGCATTAAAATAACACATTAACCAAATCCCCAAATATCTCTTGGCATTGCACTCATTCATATTTCTCAAATTGTACCCCGGGCTTACAAAGTTAGTTATTCATAATGTAATATATACATACATATGTAGTTATTAGCAATCTTATACATCAAGATAAGTACAAACAACTCCCATCACAGACCCTAAGAAGACATTTAGGAGCCCTACATATGTAAGCAAACTCTTAAAACCCTATTGAATTCTATAGAGCTAAATAAGCACTAAACACCCTAATGACCCATGTAGAACTCTGAGAAGATGAACAAATAAATAATATGAAGCCTTGAAACTATTGATAGGCAAAAAGCAGGTAAAATTCCAAATCCAAAAAACTAAATAAATCCTCAGAACGTTTAGCACAAGGACACAACTTGTAATAGTTTGATAGAATGTCTCAAAGAAAAGTGGTCTCATGGGCTGCAACATCTATAGGACATGCACAAAATGGATTTATTGAGAGGCATTAGAAACTTTCAAGAGAATGCAATTGACAGGTGATAAGCCAAATCTCCACACGTTTCTAGTGGCTAGCCTTCCTATGCCATAATGAGTGCTTTGAAATAGGGTATGGAGATCCCCGTAAAAAAATAATGGAAGGGATTTGATTTCTTTCTCTTTTTTTTATATAGAAAATAGCGGCCAACACTTGGGTAGACAGGCATGCAAAATGAGAGTATAGACCAATCACGCGATATGCTCGACAAAAAGGAAATGCGATCTCAGGGAGTACAATGATTTGCAGGATAAGCACAAAATGAATTTATTAGGGGATATAGAAACCTTCAAGCAAAAGAAGTCAACAGGTGTGAAGCCAATTTCCACAACATTTATCAACATCCAGTGTGCACCAAAGGTGGGAATGGGCATCCATCGACATGTAAAAGGTAGAGGATTTCGTTAGATTTAATTGCAACTCCTTAGATAAACATGTATGCAAAATGTGGCAACATGGAAAAGCAAACGGAAAAACCGAGCACAGAAAGCTTTGCAAACCCAAAAATACCAAATAAATCCTCTTTCTTCTCAAGCTAGAAAAGTCATTGCCTTAGTAGGATAAGGAATCCTTACCAAGTTCAAAGGAAAATCAAGTGAAGCCAACGCTAAGGTGAATCAATATGGGTTCCATCTGCAATGAGAAAACATGGAGAGTAGAGTTGGTAATGGTGTCAAAGGGTTTCTTGAGTGTGAATGACAGGAGTATTGAATGCTCCATAGCTGCACCGCCAAAGGCCTGATAACCAACAAACAAAGGAAGGATTAGGGAGTTAATGATGCGGAACTTCATCTTAAATGCGATTGGACTTCTCTTTAATGCAAAAGTGTGTGATGAAAAGGTGGTGAGTTGCTCAGATGCCACACAACATCATGAGCACAACTCATGATGCCACTTCCCTCCACAAGTGTATGGTGTGTCTGGTCTTCGATTGGTAGTAAAAAATGGTCAAAAATTTGACCCCGCCAAAGAAACGTGTCATCCACATGGAAAATTGATGTCCAACGTGTTAAAATGAAATATTTAAGTTGTCCATGTCACCGTCTATGTGGAAAAGTCATTTTTTTAATTCAGATGATGTGGTGGACAAGGTGGAGGGGGGAAGTTAGGATGAAGCACTATCTTGTTCATCATTTGAACTATCACTAGCATCAAATGAATCACTCTCCTCGTGAACATACATGTACCCTTTTTCTTCATAAAACCTTTCTTCTTATGAAAGTGGGGCTTGTTCTTTTACTATCTACTTATTTTTCATCATTATCCTTCTTATTGTAAGGGAATTTAGCAGCAAAATGACCTACTTTACCATGGTTAAAACACTTGAAGTGTATCTTACATTTGTACTTGTGAGATCCTCTTCTTAATCTTCTGATAATGTTTTCTTCTTCCTCATAAATCTCTTCATGTTCAAATGTTGAGGCTCTTTCCTTTTCCATCCTGGATACTTCAACCTTCTTGTTGTTGGTAGCCTTGAAATCAACTTCTCTTTTGGATGAGTCTACATTTCCCATCCTCATTTCATATGTAATAAATATATCACGTAGTTCATCAAGAGTGAGTTTGTCAATTTCTTTTGCTTCCTCTACTGTAGATATTTTAGGGTCATACCTAGATGACATGGGCCTTAATACCTTTTCCATAATGAATAAATCCTTTACTTCTTCTCCAAACCCTCTAATTAAATTCACAATCTCATCAAATCTAAGAAAACAATCTGCAATCTTTTCTTCTTCACTCATCATGAGACTTTCAAACTTGGCTCTCAAAATTTGTAGCTTATCGAACTTTACTTTATCATCTCCTTCATGGATACCTTTCAACTTATTCCAAACATCATGTACATTTTGACAATGGATCACTTTGATAAACACTAAGCTAGACAAACCATAGAGAATGGCATGCTTAGCCTTTGCATTGTTCTCATAGTATTTCTTTCCTACTTAGTAGCAGCAGTGGTAGGAGGGTTATATCCATTTTTAACCATCATCCAAACATCAAACCCTAAGGATCCCAGATATGTCTCCATCATAATGCTCTAGAAATCATAATATCATCCATGAAATTGGGGTGCCTTGTTTATATATGAACCCTCATGATTGGCCATTGTGTTCATTTTTCCAAGATCTACCCAAGTTGATTAAGCTTCTCCTAGGGAACCAAGCATCTTATACCAATTTTTGGAACACAACAATCTATTGAGAGGGGCATCAAAATTTATCCCTTTAGTACATTAAACTGATTAATTATTTTTAAGCCCTTTAATGCAGATTGAATTAAATATGCGATGAGATAAACATGCACACATAGTAACTTATAACACAAGATATACATGGAAATCCCAAGATGGGAAAAACCACAGTGAGAATAGTTGCTAGAATCTACTGTCCTAATCTAGCCTCACAATGAATATATTCTAAGTATAATGTTTAAGGGCACCAACCCTAAGGAGACACCAATCCCCTAGTTTTAGGAGCACCCACTCCAAGGAAACACCAACTCCCTACACTGAGCACCTATCTAGTAATTTGATGGCACCCACCAATCAGATTTACAATGAGAGCTATTACAATTTATTCTTTTGAACCCAATTCAATGTTGCAGCTCTTTTTGCAACTACTCAATACTTTTTTCTAACTCTGCAACACAATTATCTACTCCACGCCTCTCTATTTTGCACCTTGAATGTAAACCCTGACCAAAGATCTCTATTTTTTTGGGTTCTACTCATTTACGGCCATTTGCACTTTTCCCTTCTTCTATTAGTGCATTCTTTGTCCACCTCAAGAGCTCACAAATACACCTTGCTACTGCATCTACTCATTGGCAAAATATGAATGTCCTCACTTTGCATACCTTCACCGACTTGCAATTTATTGCCTCGAGCTTTACACACAATTATATAGCTCATCTTCTAGGGTTTTCACATTATCTCAAGCCACCTATCTGTCAAGCCATGCACACACTTATCCAGATTCAAATTTTTTTCTATTTTTAACATTATAATAAATCTAGGGTTTCATCTTCATTTAATGCATATTCACTGTATTTAAGTTTTTCATCGCCTATACCTCTAATTCAATGACCATTTATCCCATCATCAATAAAATTGGTAGTTGGAGTGATCAGACCAATTAAACTCATTCACAAAGTCAGTTTACAGTCGAAACCCTCATTCACATGGTCATAATTGTTAAATGTCTTCAACTTTAAACTTGGCTTGTCGATGTCTGATTTTCACACCATAATCTAACGTTTCTCATTCAATTGTCCACCTTAAAATCGTAGTCGTGCGATTAAACTCCTTTTCACTGATTATATTTGATCTCCATCGCGTATCGCAACTATGCCTGGAGCATCAAATTTTATTTCCACAGTGTGAAGAGGTCTTGTGATCACCATCCAATAGCCAATACTTGATCTTTATTGTTGGACTCCCATCACATCATACTTGGCACTGTTATATTCACATTAGTGATGTGAATAGTCATAGCAATGCAATTGTATTGTGCCACCTGTTCATGCTTTCATCATCCTCCACAGATCTTCTTTCCCCATCGCATATCGCTACTCTTTCATTTCGCTCAATTCACAACAACGTTGTGAGTTGAGTGTGCGATGTATTCTGTTCTTGCCACTTGTCCATGCTTTCATCATGCTCCAGTTGACTTTGCATATCATGGATGTCCTTCCTTCCTCTTTCTTCACAACAATGATTTGAAGCAATGACACGATAACCATTAGATTTCCTTCGCTTCATCATAATCGTCAATCTGACCTTATCATATATCGCTCAAAGCACAAGTTGATGCAGTCTTCAAAAAGTAATGCGAAGAACATGAGCGATTTCCATCCATTCTCCATGCTACAATCTCCATCATTGAGCTCCATCATCATATATCGTGCAAAAACTGGGCCTCGAAAGACATCAAAATGTGATGTGAAGTATTTATGTGATGCACACAAACTATCAACCGGTAGCGCTAGGTAAAGGGGTCAGATACCTCGATGACATCAATGGATTAAGTTGTCACTTAAGCAACCTACTACTATTTTCATCCATTCAACATCAAAACATTAACCCTATTCATCGCCATGACTGCGACACCTAGGGTTTATCTACAAAACACTAATTTATTTGAAAGCAAACATAAAACAATTCTGAGCACCATTTTTGTCTTCAAGATCTACAAATCTCTTTAATGGAAGGCTCTCAAAAAAACCCATATCAAATCTGGCCTTAGTTTTCTCTTTTGACCTTTGGAAGTGACCTCTACAAAATTGTGACAACATTTCATGACAACTTTGCAACTTTTGAGAAACATTGCAACAATCTGCAAAACATGCTCTTCTCTACATCATACTACACCAATTCTTCCAAAACCGTGTCCACTAAGCACAATAACATCTAGGCATCCATTGATCTTCCCTTTGACATCAATGACAACATTATTCCAATAGGCACTCCTATCCAAGGACAAACCTCTTGATGATGTTGAGTGTCACAGGAAAGAACAATTGGACTACAAGTTGGTTGTAAGTGAGTTTATTATATTTAGGTCATTTTAAATTAATGTATATTATTTACAAATTTTGGTATAATATCTAACTTTGTAATTTTTATATATAGGTTGAGCTAAAAATAGTGAGGTGCACATGAGATCAAATTGATGCAAGACAATAACCAATTTAAGGGATTGAGGTTCACTTTCTAGTCAAGAAAAGCGAGGAAAAATATTTCTCTAATAGTCTTTGATCACAAATGAATATAGATTTATACCTTTATGGCACATTCATAACAATACATATGGCTATATATTAATGACATTTTATAGTTTGTGAGATAATGTTGGCCTCATGACACTATATATGACATTTAGTAATATTATGTATGCCTTCATGGCCTCATCTAGATTAATACAAAAATATTTTACATATATTCATAGCTTAAAAATGGATTTAATGGTTTATACACATTTTATCTCCTCATCTTTATCTCTATCTACCTCTCTCTATCAATACCTCTCTCATATGTATATAGTGTGCATAAGGGTTGAATGACATATATGACATAATTTCATACAAGTTTGAAGTATGCATCATGGCTAGTGTGTATAAAATCCTATGACCATTTATATTTTTCTTTCTCATACATTATGGTTAGTAACATTCAATCTTGTGCATGGTCATAAAACTTATATGAAGGGTATAATGAAATATATGTTATTACATTGTATGGATTTTTAAGGTTTTGATGGCACGTATATAATTATTTTTTATGAGTTTTATGTAAAGGTTGGTTCAAATTCTTATGGAGTTCCTAGTTTACTTGTTGATGCATTATAGTTGAGTGACAATGACTATTATACATGGTGATTAGTTGCATTGCAAGCACATGCTACACATAACCATGGGTTATGATTGTGTAAAGTTAGGTTTGTACCATTTGTTAGATAGATACCATAAATCCTTTAAAGTATCAATTCTAATTCATGATGTTTTACTATGTGCACAACTACTCGAAATTGCACATATGAGAAGCATCTCCATCATTGCACATCAATTCTTTTATAATAAATAATTAAATATTTGTGAGTTATATAATACTATAAGTATATTAAGAAAGGATAATCTAAAATTAAAAATTAAAAATAAATTGTGACAATTTTAAATATCAATAAATAATAAAAAAGTGTATTGTAAAATGTACCAAATTAATATAAAAATCAACATGTTTTGATTAAAATGGTTAGAAAATTCAAAACTAAACTAACAATTATAAAACCAATAATCAAATCACATTAATTAAATATCTTAATAAGTATAAATTTAATAAATTATTTACATGATCTAGAAGTTAAAAGTGTATGAATATTTCCCAATGTAATTTTAATGAAGTTGATTGAAAAATTATATTTACCTTTAATTTATATTTTATAAATGTTAAATAATAATATCACAAATAAATATTCTTTTTTAAAGAGTAAAATTCCACACCCAAAAATGTTTTCCATATAGAGAAAAAAAATAGATTGTCAATCAGTATTGTCCCATCAAGAAATTTTTAAATATATTATAAAATATATCTCTAAAAAATAAAAGATATTAGAAATTAATCATGGTACACTAATCAAGGTATTTGACATAAATTACCTAAACAATCTTGCATTATGTTTGTATAAAAAGTTCCTAATTGATGCACTTGCCATATGTGACATAGTTGCATAAGAAACATACCATATGTTGCTTAAACTCCCTCTTTTAGAATCTACTAGACATCCCTTTTTTTTTTTCAAAAATGGACAAATATATTTTGTCACATATAATTGAACCATGATGACATGTGATTCACCTAAAATAATTTTTATCCATGCATATATGAAATATCTCATTGCGTTAGATTATTTATATGCAATAAAAAGTTACAAGTATATTGAAAACATAACACACAACAAACATAATAAATAATTTGTTAACTATGCTAAGAAGTGTTTTAGATAATAATAAATATTTCATGTCATAATTATATATCTAAAAACCAAAACACAATTAATATATATATATATAATAAAAGTTACAAAATAAAAATTATAACCAACATAATTTTAAAAAATGATTTTTCAAATAGAAATAATTTAAACAATATAAATAAATTAAAAAAACTTAATAAAACTAAAATTTATATATTATATAATAAATAAAATAAAATAACTCAAAGTTCATGTTTCTTAATTTCTTAAACATCTATATTAATAATATACTTTTACATAATAAAACTACAATTATAAGTAGTTAAGGTCCATCAAATAGACCTCTAGGGGAATTTGATGCTTAGGTGTAGAAGGATTCATGCAAACGTACTTATTACAACGTAAGTGTACTACATTATTTAATATTCCAATGCTCTAGCCTATGAGATGGTGAAGGAGGGTGGATGTTGGAAAGGTATAATAGGGAATAAACATCCCTAAGCAAGCATACTACTTACCATTGCAGTTTTTGTGAGCAATTTCAAGTCGAGACCCTACAACATCGTACACAATTCGAAAGTTTTTCTGCTGATAGTTCCAAAATATGGGAAAGCCCAAAATTCCTCATGGAGTAGGAGTGAAAGCTAGGCATAACATGGAGCCCTCATTCACAGGGAATAAAGTGTTTTCCATCGACAGAGTCAAGTTCA